>JBCAUG010134104.1:0-20903 GCA_038406175.1 Haplosyllis leylae | reverse complement strand
AACAAGATAGGGGGGGGGAGGCTACCTCTGCTCTGGCCGAGGGGGGGTACTCCTGTCCTGGCAGGGGTAGGGGAGAGGGTACCCCTGTCCTGGCTGGAGGGAGGGGGAGAGGGTACCCCTGTCCTGGTGTGGGGTACCACCCCTGCCCTCACTGTGGACATACACACACCTGTGAAAACATTACCTTTCCGTCGTACTACGTACGCGGCCGGTAATAACTGGCAAGCAATATGGTCACTAACGATAGAACGAATGTTATTTTGCGCACTGCACTTAAAAAAGTTAGATGTTGCTACAAATAGCTTTTAATGCCAGGGTGTTTGTAGCTTTCTTGTGAAGTGACGTGATAGACAGACTGTTAGACAAGCAATGACAACGAAGACATTGAAAGCAAGGTGCTCGTTTCGATTTTGAAGTTGTTGTACTTTTTATCTCAATAGATGGAAAATACTAACCGTTTCGGGCATGGCTTCTGTAGAGTACAATCGTAGCGGTTCACAAAATCTATAGATACCAATAAAACGTCAACGGTTATTTATGTTTATCAAAGCGATTAAGTAAGATGTTTTATCTGACCGAGTTCAAATGCGATAAGGAACATGCGGCATGCTTTACTCATTATTTATTATGAAGTGACAAATATTTCCACAAAATAGACTTCAACATGGACAAGTTCACAAGTTAAAAAAGCCACTGGGAAATTTTAATCATTGTATCATAATTGAAATGTACCTGTGCGTAAAGTAACGGTCTTCTCTACCTGAAACTACAGATACAAAAAAAACCGTGAGCTCTCTTCTAAATTAATGATAGACTTGACTTCAAGATTGTTTAGTAAGTTTACTGGATTACAAATTTTGAAATTCCCATTTAATTGCTATTAACTCGCTGATGTAGGAAAAAATAACGAATGATTTGATGTTGCAACACATTTGCATTAACTTTGATTTTAGAGGATGCATTGGTATTCCTGAATTTTCAATACTTTGGAAGAAACGTTGTGTTTAGGGAAATATTTTTTGATCTTTTTCCGAAAAGAGGGACGAAAAAACGAATAATGCATGACCAAAATCACCACTACGCAGTGACATTCAGTAACGACTGAATCTTGAATGGAATTCGACCCACCAGTTTTCAAATGCCAAACTGAATCATAGTCTTCTTTAAACAAAAATTTTCATACCAACAGACAACAACAGGACATTAAAATAAAGCACGATCTTGCGATCATAAATATTTACCTTGGGCACCAGATAAGGCGCTGGTGGGTGATTTTCTGTACCTGTGACTGTGTTGGCAAGTGAGTGATTCGCTGGTTGTCGCTGTTGAACTTAGATTTCTTGGAGAAAAAGTTATCACTGACGTTATCCTGAAATTGGGCTTAATTGTCTGTAGCGATTGGATAACAGCTGATCTCCAGAAAGACATTTTCATTCGAAAGAATTGTCAGTTCGGTACTTGAACAGAGTAAGGTAGGTCTACTGATAGAGGAGGTTTCGTTCCAAGTTATTTTAATTGTTCACAACCGACTGAAGTGTCGCTCCTTATAGAGTAAATATACCACGTCAGTGGAGGTAGGACTTATGCAGAGGTAACTTTGTGTACGACTCAACTTTAGCGTCAAACAGTGGATTGTATGGTTTGACCTACTGTAATGCGTAATATGTTGTGATAAAGTTTACGGAATGGAAAGCGTTATCAACCGTGCCAATCATGTGATCTATCTCTGGGATTGCTGTTTTTGCACACACACACACATATTTATGCCACATGAAAGTAGGATGTTTGATGACTGCTGGTGTATGACATATTCGAAAAATGTCCTGAGGAATTTATTGTAAAATAATAATTTGCCTAGAAGAGTGAACGACGGACCTTACCTTGTAAGTGATGGTTCTGCACAAAGGTTAAAGAAATTAATATGTTGTGTCAGATTGAGTTATTCCTACTTTACCTGATGCGGTCTAATCAATTTATGGAGAAGAAACACAGATAAGGCACTTACAGTTCATTGTTACTTCAGAAGAACTATCACTTGTGTGGCAAAATGTGTACCGTATTTTATGTTTTAGTAGCTCGTGAATAAGACAGCAAAAATGTTCAAGTTGTTGACATCAAACATAGGTGTTGGACATTCGTGGTACTCGGGTGGTACTTCGGAAACAGTCCCCTTGCCTAATTTTTCTGTTCCTTGGTACTTGGTTGAACAATTTTAGCTCAGGTTGAACAATTTTAGCTCAGACAGTAAAGTTTCCATCCCCTTACCCTAATGTGTATGTGGATTTAGTAAGCTAGTGGACATGCAAATTAGACAATTCTGTGTGGTAGGTAACCCAGTCAAATTGGTAAGTTTTAACAAAAAAGGTTTTCCAAAGAGTCTGCTCTCAAAATAAATGTCAGAAATATACTTCATTCGCAACTTATATGTCCTTAACAAGTTGCGGACATAATTTTTACTTCTGAGCGTGGTCGTTTTTAGATTACCTGCATGGACAGGTTTGGTTAATATTATTGATAGTTGAAAGTCCGTTTCATTGAATTCTAGATAAACTTCGATGTCAGACCAAGTAAAGTTAGTGTTCAATCAGATCATGCGGTCCTCTTTTTAGGCGCAGTTCTTTCCTTGAATTAGAATGACAGTTGAGAAATTGCACAAAATGACTATTTTCTGCTTTCCCCTTTGCTAGGAAAAATGAGTGCATCAGAAGAGGCAGAAGAAAACAAAGTGTCCTCTTCAGAGGAGGAAGACGAGGATAAAGAAGAAGAGACTGGACTTAAGGTAACGAGTTTATACAACGCTCCAGCTTAATTACAACGCTTAATTAACGAACAAAAGAATGATCAAACAATGCTGCTGAACAAGTGAATGTGCTTCATGACTTCATCTGTAACGTGATAAAATTAACTTTGCTTATTGTTGAATTCATCTTTGGAAATCTGCTATATTTAGATTGAAATTATTTCCGTTAATACTTCAGACAGCTTACAGTGTGACAGATCTTTTGGATGAACTAGATTCTGGCGAGGAAGAGAAAACGCAAGATCATTGCCTCACGAGTGAACACACTCTTGATAGTGTTGAAAACGAGATTGATGAAACAATGGATTCCAATAGTAATGTGACTAATTTAACTGATAAGGAAAGCAATTCATGGCCTACAGCCGCAAGTAGTGACAACATGCGAGAATCCGAAAATAGCTGGCAAAGTTTAGTTGTTGAAGAAGCTGAAGTGCCTGACAATGCAAGCGTTAAAGACAACGGCACAGCGATAATCGAAGAAAATGACTTGTATGAAAGTGGAGATAAAGTAATTTCGGAACCAAAGGCAGATTCCATTAGTTCTGCAGAAGATGAAAGCAGTGGGACAGGGGATAACAGTGTTTGGAAGAGAAAAAAAGTAGTCAAGAAGCGAAAGTTTAAAAGTGAACGTAGAGACCCTGGATTTGAAACAATTGATGTGAAGATGCAGCAAAGTAGAAGTCTCCGTGAGAAACGGGTGGGATATGAAAATGTTGATATAGATAACTTCAGTGAAAATGGAAATAAACTGGCGCCACACTCACAGGTTACAAGAAAAAGAATCACATCTGATATATCTGGTAGAATGTTGATAGCCGAAGGATCGCAGTATGAGGATACTGACGAGTACTCCAAAAAAGTACAAACCATGGAAAGATCAACTGATACTTTACACCGGTCAAGTGAAGCAATAGAGGCAGAGAAAGCTCGGGATGAAGTTGTGGTGTTGGAAGACGAACAAGCGGAGAATAGTGATGGATGTTGGAAAGAAGATGATGATGATGATGAAATTTATGGAGATACTATCGTAGAACCTAGTCAAAGTATCCTGCCTAATGATACAAATGAAGAACAACCTACAGGTAATATTATTTAATGTTCTAATTAAGTACAAATGACGTGTTAATCTTTAAGAACGAGAAACAGAAATCCCATCTGCAACTTGCGTCACTTAGAAGTGACTAACGGTATTGATAATGTTGATAAAATTGAACGTCATGCGGTTATTTTGCTGTGTGACAGAACTGAATTCTTTGTCGTGTTATGGTATTTAATTATTTATGCGAGTGAAAAAATTAAAGATAAATCGACTCGAAATGAAGAATAACTTACAGTATGACATAGATGAAACTGTTTCCCGACATTAATTCATGTACACAATAACAGCAGATCATTTGTGCAATTACATTGTCATCGCCAGTGTGGCTTCGCAAACAAACAGCACTTTAGATGAAACGTTGTCGCAGGGTAATCGATTTCATGGCAGCGCCAGGGAGAAAGGCTAGCGGTAATTAGGATCTATTGGTATTATACATGGGTTTCAATTTAAATTGATCCGAAATAACAAGTGATGCTCCCTGTGGAATTCTTTACTTAATTTGTTTCACGTCATACATGTCGGTGTGGGCAACATGATGCTAAGTATCGCATGAATTAGGCCACACCTGCCGGACAGAAAGAAACCTTTGATGATGTATTGTATGGGGAGCCAATTACGGCAGCCAATAGACCGTAGTATGTAGGCCTCCAAACTGGGACGCTGCAAACAATGGTTGGCACCTCACAGCGTTGTTCTCTTATTCGTGGCAGTATTTGTATCGACCTGAATGGGAATTCCCGGAAATTACCTTGTCACGCATTCTTTTAATTGGAAGATTTTACCTATCTGCATGTGCAGTGAACGAATGTAAATGTCTTGGGGTTGGCAGTGAAAGAAGAGTTACATTGAAACATACAACGCATGTTGAGGGCCTCAGTTTACTTCATGTCTTTTATGGATGTTGTATACAAAAAGTTGGTTGTCAAGGCGGCATGATTTAACCTGTGTACTTCTTGTGTGGATATGTTCCAGTAACACTGTCACATGAGACGTGCGCTTCTAGGCTCACTGTACATTATGGCAGCAAGTAAACGAAAATGAGTTTGAAAGCAAACAGGCTCTGACACTATGTTGCCTACACCCAGCGTATTCATGGGATTTGTACAAAGGAGAGTGGGTGAGTAGATGTTCAAATAAAAAAATCCGCAAAAAATTACATTCCTTTTCGTGAAGTTTGTTTGCATTTGGACACCAAACAATTTTATCGTCAAAATGACAAGTGATGATTCCCTCATATAATTTGTATTTGGATTGTTCAACGGGGCGGTAAATTGATTTCACTTAGTACGACAGCAGATGTGTTTGCAAGTCAGAGCGAAAATGGGACGTAGCATGAAGTATTACTGAAAAAAAAACCTTTGAACTGTTGACGTTCCATTTTAAGGTGATAACATTATTTGAAATACTCGACCCACTAATTTTGAAACCTGAAATCACAACCAGGAAAATCTTGTGACATGAATATGCAAACAATGCGATAATAACGTAAATGAATCAATACGACTTGTCACCAAAAGGAGACGCAAATGTCGATAAAGTACATGTCATAAAATTGTAACTTGGTGCAGATGCATTAATTTTACAATTCTTTCGAGCAGTTGAGTCAAATGGTAGATCTAGACAACTCGGGTAAAAATTCTCTTGCAGTCAACGGAACTTTAAAAAATCCTGTAATGAGATAAAGTATGCTTGGAAACTTTCTAATTAGTTGGAAAGGGAAATGTATGGCAGGAAATTAGTGTGGACTACCTCTTTTCTTACATATTTCAGATGTAAATGGGGAGAAAATGAGAGATTTGGAGCCTTCAGGTACAGGCTTACGTCAAATTAAATTGTTAACCCTTTTTATCCTGGAACGTCCTTAGGGCGTCATGTAAATATGAGTACATCTTCTTCCAACTTTGTGAGCACATTATGACAACACAAAGCCCTAATTGAAAATTTGGAAATAGCCATCTGTTAGAGAATGACATTTATAATGAGAATTAGGCAACATAATTGCAAAAGTTGTCATACTCTAGCCTGTAGAAATTTTTAAAATCTTTACAAAATGCATTTTAAACCTGAATTTTGTCATTTTGGTCATGTGACTCAAATACAAAAAATCCAGAATAGCTTTTGACTATATATTATAGCAATACCATTCAGGTAAACATCACACTCAAATAGAAAAACATTGTTCAGTAATTAATGGTAAGAGGGAGTAACGAAGGACAAAGGACCCCCCCCCCCAAGTCAAGCCATAGCGAAAAGCAAGTCAGGATAAAAAGGGTTAAGAGGAATATATGTTAAAATTAGTTTTGGTGATTTTTGGTGGTATTTCACTTAAATAAGTTGAAAGATGTGGGTTAAGACTAATTTTAAAGTTTGAAGTTCAAACTTTGAAGTTAATTTCTGCTAAATGCTTCTGTACATGGATGTTTAAGTTCTAGGATACGAAATTAACTTACATGATGAGGTCCAATGTTGTTGCAACTTTTTATGTGGTAGATCTTTTCAATGTTTCATTTAATACTGTACTTGCATGGCAATAATAATAATTACAAGGTTAAAATTTATGAAACAGTTATGAAATTTAGGCCGAGATTGATCTATTGTATGAATTATGCATTGGCCTTTTCCCATAAATGGTATTACCCAGAGTTAAACATGCCAAAATATCTCGATCTCAATCAATACACGGTGAAGGTTGTGGTGAGTAAGTTAAGTGTAACACGTATTTACTCACTACTATATTTTCTTGGTAGTTTTTCTTAACCACAATTTTAGAAGGCTGATTCAACCTTTTCACGCCACAACAGACAAAGATCATCATCGTTTCACATTTTTTCGAGTTCTGACTGAAAGTAAATAGACTAAACTCAAAGATGGATTGCTTTTTCTTATAGTTGACATCAAGCAGTTAGCAAACGTCAAAATTTCTAAAGAAAACCATCGAATTTATATTTGCACTAGGCTCAAGAAATTCACTTTATGACTCGCTGGAAGTGACTCGTAAAACATCTAACACAGACGATGATATGAGTTGGGGATCCTCAGAATTCTCCAGCTATGACGAGGATGAAGAAGACAGAAAGGCAAATGGTACATTGGAGGCCAGAGGGCAACAAATCATTGCAGCTACTGTGGAGTACAAAATTAAAGAACAAGCACCCCAGGTAATTGCCCCAACCGCTGGTATTCATTTTGAGAGGTCTTTATGCTTGCCTTAAATACAGAGAGAATAATTTAAACGAACACTAAGTATATGTGTGAAGTAAACATTGGGTACTTTTTTAAAATGAGATGCACAAGTTTCTTTCTTAATGTAGAGCGGTGGCAATGTATTGGATAAACTAGCAGCCAAATTAGGGCATCGACCTAAAAGTCAGGAAGTAGATGAAAATGATGTTGAATCTATCGTAGTGGAAGTGACATTGGACTTAGCAAAGCATCCACCGCCTCAGCTGGCTCCAGCACCCGAGGGTCTAACGCCTCAGCAGGTAATCTTTTGGACAGCCTGATCACGTCTTTGCATTTGTTTCATACTTTCGTGGTCACCTGTCACTGAAGTTACACGAACAGATTTTTCCAACAAGTGGCAACACAACAACAGCTTTGGGTTAATAACTTCATCATAATCATCCATTTTTACTTCTCACATTGTAGTAACTGTTATTTGTCTGTAAACTGGAATGTGTATTCTGTTTTCCTTGCAGGTCAAAAGAAGATACATAGTTGGATCTGTAGTGGACAGCGAAACCAGCTACGCAAATTCATTGAGGCGCCTCATAGAGGTAAATTGTTTTTAATAAAATGGCAACAAATACAAGACAGTTTCTCATTAACATTACGAGGCAATACCGACCACATCCCTCCGTCCTTATCATTCTAGACGTGACCTAGCTTGGGAGGGGGGCTTTGGTAGGACCCCCAATCAGACTCAGCCGGGGGGGGGGGTTAGGGAACCCCAACCCCACCCCACCCCTACCCCTGGACAGGACATGTATAGGACATACCGTATCCCCTCCCCCATGAACAGAATCGCAAACGTCGGTGAAATATTGCCTTCCCTCGTATTACGTTCTTGGTCAGTAATCAAGGAGTGAAAGAGTTTCACATTCTGGCACGTGGGGCGACGTGAGCGGTTAGTGACGTAGATTTTACCTTAATCCAAAAAGTAGATGAATGATAATACTCTTGCAGGCCACCAATTATTTTTAAGAAATGTACATGTTGAAGATTGGTTTGTTCTTGGCCTGTCGTAACGTATAAACTGAAATCGAAGTTCTTGTGTTTAAAAAGGAGTATGAAAAACCACTACGGGAGGCGAAACCGCCAATCATAAGCAGAAAGGCAATCAACACGATATTCTTCAAGATTCGTGATATTCTACAGTGCCACAACATGTTTCACATAGAACTGGCAGAATGTATAAATGTTTGGGACGAAAAAGAAGAGATTGGAAACGTTTTTACTGCTTCTGTAAGTTAACTACAAATGTACAAGGTTAGAGGTAGCAAATCAAACTTTGGCTTGTTCACGCGAAGCGCCAATAACAGACACATTACAAACAATGTATTTCAACGGTAACATTCACACCAGTGACAGAAGGTATAAAGGGACGACAAACGTTTTTTTTTTACTTTAGTTTTCGAAGTCAATGGTATTTGATGCGTACAGTGACTTTGTAAACAATCATCATCTTGCCATGGAGACGGTCAAAATGTTGGCCAGACAGAAACAAGGATTTTCCGACTTCCTAAAGGTAATTTGAACCATTAAACTAACTGTGTTGATATACTTTGATACAATTTAGGTGCATTTTTCAAGGAGGTGTCTGTTGTATTGCAGCAAAGAATCACAGCTTCCAAGGATCGACTTTCCCTTTTTGGTCTCATCGTTAAACCTGTCCAGAGATTCCCACAATTCATATTGCTTTTACAGGTAAGTTTTTGTTCTTAGAGTCACAATATGCAAACAAAGTTTAGAAAATAAGGGATGGTGCACTCTGTTCGATTCCGATTCTGATACACGCTCCATCGGAATGTACAGAAATATTTTCGCGGAATCGGACACTTTATTATCGGAATCGGAACTGGGCAGTGTGGATGCACTGTTACATACTTTAGCAATCGTAACTATTAGCCAATATTCATTTCCATTTCAGGACCTGCTGAAACATACACCCAAAGAGCATCACGATCGGCTGTCGCTGCAACTGGCTCTCACTGAGTTGGAGACGTTAACGCACAGATTAAACGAAAGCAAGAGAGAAAGTGAAACTCACAACGATGCCAAACATTTCGTGAGCAACATAATGGGTAGACATTCAGTCAAGTTTGATGCTGAGCGGTTTCAAGTCAGAAGAGACAATCTGTATCAAGTGGTGAGTAAGCACGACATTCCCTAAGGATAATTATCGACAAATTTACTAGGATTTTAGTTACAAATTCAGTGAGATAATTTTCTAGTTTTTGGCATTTAGGTCAGTGTAAATGGAGTCAATAAAAGCAAACAACGTGCGCTGTTTATGTTGAACGATCAACTGATTTGTACGTCTGCAATTGAAAAGTAAGTGGTCACCCTTTCATTTCCATTTCAACTATAAAATTAATCTGATTATGTCATTGGCAAAGTTAGATCCCCTGCACCCACATTTGTCATGCAGTTCTGGGGAACAATTTGGCCAAATAATAAGTGGACTTCCTCCTCTCTGGAGTAGCTGCCCCCCATCTGAGACACCATGGACACCCCATTTTGCAATATTAATTTCAAAACTTGGTAACATATGTATTTGACTCTTGTCACCATCATTAGAACAACGAACACTTTTCCCATTATGCAGAGATGGAGGCTCAGATGTAATAGAAAAATACAAATACAAGTGGAGTGTGT
Organism: Haplosyllis leylae; assembly: GCA_038406175.1. Classification (NCBI taxonomy): domain Eukaryota; kingdom Metazoa; phylum Annelida; class Polychaeta; order Phyllodocida; family Syllidae; genus Haplosyllis; species Haplosyllis leylae. The sequence goes on along the minus strand of JBCAUG010134104.1, from coordinate 11,127 downwards.
CAATTAAAGATGTGTGTGTTGTGGACGCTGATATAATTACACCTTATGAAGTCAGGATGGGACCAGGAAGAACCACAATCGTGTCACCCAAGTTAGGTTTGTTGCTGTCGTGTAGAAAAAAAATCAAGGGAGGGGGGGACCAACAAATCATCTTTTATTGAAACGTTTGCTAAAAATTAGGTTTCTGGTGCTGCTTATGTTTGAAACGTCACCTTTCAAAAATCCTTTATTAACTTATTAGACTCGAGTACGTATAATCCATGGAAGAAAGATGTAGATGACATGTTGCATGATCTTCCAATTGTGGAGCAGATATCACAGCTGATCAGTCAACTCCGGTTACCTTACCACGTAAGTTATAATAACAGTTTACAAAATTACACGTAAGTCAAATTGTCAAAAATGATCACCAAAGCATATACAACTAATATTAATTGTTTCCAGGATTTAAAGTACGAGTCTGCTATGGGAATACATCGCGCCTTACAGATGGGAATCAGACAAAGTTCTGACCTGGATAAATGTGTTCTTCACCTGTCTGTACCAACAAAGTATGTTTCTGCGGATGATCTGATCCATAACATTTTATTTTAACTGATATTCAGTTCACGAACTAAAGTGCCTCTGTAATTTTCATCTTCATTGCGAGTTGGAATATTTATTCTCGTTTTATTCCAGGAGTACCAGTAGAGTACATTACACTTTCCAATTAGGAAGTCCTTCTTTGAAACAGGAATGGGTTATGGATTTGAGGCATACAAAATTGGCACTTGGTAAGTTTTTCTTATGCTTCGGAATGTTTACTACAAAAACCTGTCGTTTGAATGTGAACAATCTTGAGCAAACCTATAATGGAGATCCCGTTCTTTCAGATGTAAATAATAAGCCTGGTTGGTTGATTCCCGAGTCTGAATACAGGACGACTTCGAGAGTACCTGTTTTTGTAAAACCCTTATTGCTTGATGTAACAAAGCAAGAAAACAAGGTTAGTTGTTAGTAAATTTATAAAAATTTACGCACAAGATGTGCAATCAATACCTAGTTGATGGCTTATTTCTTCCCAGATAAAAAAACACTGTAATGATTAATTGGAGCAATCAGTTCAATTTATTTAACACTTGTCACTTTTCAAATATGGTGAACATGATGATAGGACCCAACTGTATTCTTTCCTCATCTTATGTTCATACAGTTTTGTTAAATTTTTAATTCAGTTTTGTCGGAGTAAAAGCTTTAATGAAAGAGTTAAACGGGTGAGATTTCATGATTCGCATGCACAATCAAAACTAATTCCGAAATATGCTTTGCTATATATATACTATGCTACACTAATATCCAGTGTATGTTGAAACCCTATTTAAGTCTATGCTGTACTAACACACACACATGCTGAATGATACATTGGAATCTGTAGCATTTCATTATGAAAATGCCTGTTTATGCGTACTGAAAGTACTTGGGAATAGATGTCAGTGTGCAAATGTGTATGCGTGTGATTTGCAAAGCCTGTAATTTTGAAACAAAATGTTCGGATATACTGTAGCAAATCAGCCTTTCTATCAAAGACAAAATAATAGTCATTTTGGTCGCAATAATAAATTAACTTAGTTATTTAAGTTTTAAAATACTAATTGTAATTTTGTGATCTTCCAGATTCAGTGCGCCATTCCCATCATACTTCCAAGTGAAGATGGTCTGTACGGCATTCAGCACTTGTGGGTTTGTAGCAATGATGCCAAACACTGTCAGGTCGCCATTGTGTCATTACATACGACACAACCCCATGTCATCGAATCATTCAGGTACTACATTCTCTCTAATACTGATACAGGTTAAAGAATATTATAATGACCAGCTTATGAAAACGATCTTGTTACCATTCGAAGGGCCAGTGATGCAATAGTAACCTGTGCAGAACTGATACCTGGATACTGTTTCACCAGGAGGGAACACGCGTTTGATCAGGATACTGTATGGATGGCCACTGAAGAAAACGAGTAAGTCAGTTACTTCATTTATGATGATGAAATGCATGACCTGCAACATTATAACTGATAAAAACCTATCTTAATAAAATTTGTGATTTTAGGATCTGTGTGCATCATGTATGCGACGATGAGCGGCACGAACCTCAGTTGACCTTTGATACCGATGGTAGGGTCACATGTATGAAATATCTGAACGGTCTCCTGTATGCAGGAATGGAAGATGGAAGACTAGCTATTTATCGCCGAGATCAAGGTTTGTTTTTCCCAGTGATAACGATGCCCAGAACGTCAGCTGTTTTTTTGGGAGGTTGTTGACTACATTAAGTAGACGGTTTTTTTTCTTTCAGATGGTGCTTGGGATATTGCTGAGTCAATGCTAGAAGATCTGAGTACGAAACCAATCAGTTGCTTACAAGCCATGGGTCAAGAAATGTGGGCAGCAACTGGCGGATATATTTACAAAATGATTGTGAGACCTCATTCGGATGGTGGCATAACTTTGGAAAAGGTATCTTGGATTTTTTTTTGTTATACAATTCGTAAATTTGAATAGAGTGAGCAGCAGAACTTGTTCCTGCTTCACTTTCAGTTGATAAGCCTAATTTTTTTCAGACTGTGGTGGAAGTTTCTTCGAAGGAGAATGAAGAAATTTGTTGCATGGCCACTGCTGGCGTTGGCCTTCTTATCTCGTTCAAAGATCACGCAGTGATCAGAATTTTCCATCTTGAAACCTTCAAACACTTGCAGGATGCAAACTTAGCATCGAATATAAACAAACTATTTGGAGGTTAGTCACAATAATTAATTTCAAATGATAAAATGAGTGATGAAGATTTCGAAATAAGAAAAGTCTGTTCATCAAGTAGGTTTGTTGGAAATATTTTTTAAATCATTTTCTGACTTCTTTTCTCAGATAAAGAATTACCACCAGAAATCAGCAGCGAGCTTGGTACCGTCAGTGTTACTTTCTTGTTGGCCAGCCGAGGTCTATTGTGGGTTGGAACAAGCGTAGGTTGCGTACTGACGTTTCCTTTACCACGACTTGAAGGTGTCCCACAAATTAAAGGCAGACCCAATGTCTCGTATCACGCTCACATGGGACCCATAAAGTTTTTAACCCCGATATTCTGTGGTGCGTCTCCAATACCAGTACCGTCACTACCCACATCTCCAGTGCACAGCATGGGGAATCCATCAATACGAGGTTCAGTCGTAGATCCATCAGAAGACAGGTTATCCATACAAAGCAGCCAGGAAGGAGGACTGACCTTTCAGCTAGAAGGAGTAACGGAATCTTGTAGTGAAGATACTGGTGCTATGTTGTCAGAATTTAGTACAGATGACGATTTCCTTGATGATAGATTTACTGCATCGCACGATCTGGGTACTCTGAGGCGATTTGGTGTTTATGAACCTGTTACCAAAAACAAGTGGTTGTCAACCCCTGACCTCAGATCTGTACATGAGTCTGTTTGCTCAGTTGAGGACGACAACGATGTGAGTTTTCTGTACAGGAATTTGCTCAGCGGCACAGATTGCGAGGAATTGGACAATGAGTTGCTGGAACCACGTGTTCAGCACAAAAAGAGACGACCCTTTTCTGCGATATCTTTTGCGAACAAAGATGAACTGAAAAACTACAAAAAGGCGATGATGATGAGGCGAGGTTCCAAGTACTCGACACTGCCTATCGTCATGGAAGACACGCCTGCCATGGACGGATCTGGGGAGAAAAAGCGACACTCGGTACAATATCCGGGTCAGTTGGAATTATTGAATGAAAGCTTTGATAATTCGTTTCAAGAGGATTCACACGCAACCCAAAACGAGACAGTTTCTATGCATTCTATTTCACTTGACTCGAGCATAGATGCTTCCACAGTTGTAGAATCAGGTGACGTGACTTCTCCGACGTCTGTAGAATCACCGGTGTCACCGGAATCGCTTGTATACCCTGGACATGGTATTCTTGGCGATGGACCAACACCGAGCATTTATCGCCATCCAGTATTCTCCCAGTCTTCATCAGTTGATTCATCAACAAGCTGTGAGGTATCGCCTGGTCTGGTGCCTTCTCCTCCAACTATAGGTGAACAGTTGCCTCATCGTGAAAAGTCGCCCCTACCTGCAGCTAGTCGTCCTAGTTCTCTTAGAGTAGGATCCCCAAGTTCTGGGCCAGGATCACCTCCAGCTACAACCGCACAAATGAAATCGATGATAATTGTTAGTGGAGGCGACGGACATATAAACTGGAGTCAGAAGAAACCTGGAGATTCTAGGTACGAAGACATTTGCCTTCTGCTGTGGCAATACAGGTTATAAAGTCTTTATTTATCAAAAGGAAGTCCCGCCTTAAGTGTCACAAACATAATATGGTTGATGATCCACCACTTCTGTTAATGAACAGCAACACGATTTATTTCTGCATGAATTATGAAATGCTGGAATATTTCATCTCTGGTTGAAAAACATGAATTACAATGTGTCAATTAAAAGTGAACAGCAGGGTTTACAATTGGACTGATTGCGACTGTGATAATGTTATGCTTGCAAAAGCAAATTAGCGACCGATTCTTCAAATGCATGTTATAATCCACTATGTAATCGATTGTCAAGATCTAGTCCTTTTAGAACAGAACGATGTTGGAAGTTTTCTCTCGTGTATCCTATTTGTACCACACGACTTCCTGCTCAGTTCAGTGTGACCAGGGGTTTGATTTAAAGATTTTAGAACTCGGTAGTTCGGACATATAAAGTGTCTCAAGTGAATAAATTGCCGCGTTGTTGATCAAAATCGTTACATGTACATCGACTTTCAGATTATGGTGCTAAATTTATTTCCGGTGAGTTGGAATAATGAAGATACTATCCAGTTACAAAATGGGTAAAAAAATTTCAATGTTTCAAAGGTTATTAATATCAAATTAAGTGTGAAATTGACGATCTCATCAACAAGATCAGTTTCAAATTTGACTGAATTGAGACACTTATTTTATGCAGGTTTTAAATGATTAGGTTGAATTTATCCCCATGATAATACGGCCGATTTTATTTTTCTATCTAATGTAAGAGCTGAGTTCGGACATTTATCCAGTGTTTGAGAAATGTACATTCCCTCTCTTTATTTCATGAATAGCAAGTTTATTATATCTATAATTTTACAAACTTTTATTTGTCACAGCCTTCTGCTTACCAGCCAAAAGTAGTTGTTTAAATAGAAATATTGAGAAGAAGAAATGAATATTTATGACTCGTTTATTAAAGATATATTTTCAAAAAGTACAATTTACTTTGTTATTTTTAAAGCCTACGTCTATTCAGCAGTTGTAATTTTTAATAATTAAATGCTTATCCGAACCATAGTCTTTCCAGAAACGACGGCAAACAATGCTGACGTCAAAACACAGACGACCACAAACGCTGATTATTCTCTCAGTTGTACATTTCCTATTTTATTAATATCACTTTGTAACTCCTTGTCATCTAATTCTTCAGTGTCGGAATTGTCCATAGAGGATTCGCTGCTGTCACTTGTGTCACTTGAATCACTAGGTGTTTCACTAGAAAGACTCGAGTCTTCAGTTCCACTGTTATCCCTTACTTCTGACACCGTACATCCATCTTGTTCTGTACTGCACTCGCTGTCGTGCTTCGAACAATATTCACACATATTCGGTACTTTTGCTGCACCTTTTAAACTTCCAGTTATGTTGCATGTACAGTTTTCTCCATTTCCATGATTACTATGAGGTTCATCGGCAGTGTAATGGTTCACTATGTGAAGACCACGCATTGAAGATGTGGCTTCAGCTACAAGCTGATCGTCTTCATTGTTTACGCTTAATTCCGTGACCCTATCCATCGTACTTCTTTCATCACCTTGTTGATGCATTTGTTCTGAAAAATTACTATCAAGCGTTAAAAAGGCTTTAAGATTAATACCATTTTAAAAGGATAACTTGACACAAGTGAAAATATAACAGCTGTCAGGACTGTTCGAGATAGCGGTTTTAAAATGGTTACCTGATTGCTCCTCTTCCTCAAGCACCAATTCTGCCGCACGTTCCAATTCTATCAAATCCAATCCTATGTCGCCTTTTGCTATTTTAACCTGCGGTTGAGATAGGTGTTAACGAAATTCTGTAAACTCTGGAAAGCTGCTTCGAATTGTACGGCAACTTCGAAAAATCAATCAAGAAAGCAATGAATACAAAGCGATACTGATGTCGAGCCCGGCAAAACAGAATTCGATAGCTCTATCAAAGCGAAATAAACTTTACAAAAATGTTTTGTCTCGACGCGAAATTACAAAAAAAAAAAAAAAAAATGCAAGTGATCAAACCTGACCTTTTCCAAAGCATTAGCCATTGATTTGATGTGCTTCTCCCTGCAAAGAATACAGAATCGATCAAAGTAATTTTTACACACAATCTACATTTTGAGACACAAAATAGTCTCGGTTCAATAAATCCATCAAAAATCACAACAGGTAAACTCTGCATCAACGAAGCTGCATATCTGGCAACATTAGATGTGAATAAAAAGAGAAAATAACTGAAACTAATCAAAGTGTTCATCGATCTATTATTAATGGCAAGCTTCCTTAAAGAGGTTATAGTCATTCATATCGGTGGACAGAAATAGCAGTTACATACTACTGATCTTAAGTACGGCAGCTTCAGTTATACTGCATTGATCACGAGATACATTAATAGATTTTTAATATGCTGCCACGGTTCCTGTCTTGTTAAAGAGAATGTTGATTTGGCTGTTTTTATCAAGATATCGATTTTTCATTGCATCGATTGTTCACAGGAAATGTTGTAGGCAATTGCTGGGAAAAGCATTCGTGACTGTGATGTTCATAATGGTATACACTTTTTGTACCTTACGTGTTGTATCCAGATACAATAATCTGTGATATATAAATCATTTAAAACGTATGTGTTGTCACCAGACTGCAGTAAACTATGGATGTGCAATAAGTTCTTGAGCAGCCTTCTTCTACCTGCAATTATAGCACAATCTCTGCTTTATGCACCCCAAAATAAGCACTTACATCCTCTTTAAGGTTAATTTCAATGACATGGTATAATCTGTGTTTCTGATGTTGTTTTTTTTTGTCATCCGCCTTTTCAAGGCAAATTAATGAGACTTTATTAATTAATGAGTGGATATGATAAGAGCACAACAGAAAGACAATTCGTGATTAGACGACAACCTAAACAATTCTTAAACGACATGATGGCGTATACCCCGAACAGTCAGACAGCGTAAAGGGTGTTGGACGGTTACATAAGGCAGAACTGTATATTTTTACTCTATACGATAATTTAATAACTTTTAAATGTATGCAAAAAGGGAATCCTAACAAACCGACCTATTTTGAATATGGAACAGGTGTCCTTCAGTACTTTCTTCGCCAGTTTGTAGTGTCTATGCAATGGGTACGTCAAGCATCTTCGTATACAGGTAACGATAACGTCCTCCACATTGCGGTATCGCTATTGAACACAATCACGTTACTTTTGTTGTGTGTAGTAACATTTCAACGGAGCAGGCTTACAGGTGTAGGACTAAGGATTAATTTCTTTTCACTAACCTGAAACCATGACAGCGTACCACTAAGTTTACAGATAGTCCATGGCGACTCAACCTGAAAAAGTGCCTGAATGTTTGAAAGAAAATAAAATTGTAATTAAAGTCGAGTACAGGCACAATGACCTATCCGTTTTGTACTTACATTACTGTCGCCTTCATTTGTCCGTTGATCGTAAGCGTATGAAAATAAAATGTCTACAAGATTCAGCATAACACCTTGTTCTTCCATTTTATTTAAAAGATGTAAAAATATATTAAGGAAAAAGTCAGTAAGGCTAGCAAGTAAACATTGAAATGGAATCGTGTACATGTTTTTCAGAAGCAGTATGAAACTGATTAGAATGTTTTTAAAAGGATATATTCTTTCCTAGGTAATTTTAGCATCTTCTCGCGCTCTTCATCTGTGATTTTTACTGAAATTGAAAATGTCACCGTGTCTTATGTTGTATCCATGTTACAAAATGCTCATTATTACCCTATTTTGGATATTTTTCCGCAAAAGGGAAAATTACCTGATAATTCCTCACTTTTTCCAGATTTGATTGATTTCAACTCTTGTTCCCAAGGTGGCTTGTACTTCAATAATGGCTGTATTGCTTCATCTTCATAAAGATCTGCCCTACAAAACTCACACACTTTGAAAAAAACAGAACACGAGGAATGGCACAATTAAAGTTATGGTATCATTTGTCCAAATTGTTATCAGTCCATTTGAAACGGAAATGGTGGCTTACAAATAATGGTCATCGTCAAAGTGGTCGCATTCATCCTGCATCCGGAGAGTTCTGCGCTCCATTTCTGGAGTTTTATCTGCATCCTTCAAGTCTATGACGTCATGCAATTCCGACTGCATACGACCTATTAGGCCATATTTTTGTCCAGCAAATCCGTAGGTCGGACCGCCTGCAGATACGTCGACTTCTGAATAAAGTTCCTGTTCAATTTGCCAGTCAAACTGTTCATCCTCGTCATCTTCGTTATCGCCGGTGTCCTCTCGGACACAGCTTGAGTCTAAAGAACGTACACAATGAAGGAACTATAGTCGTGGATAATGGAGTTGGCTTGATATGTTGTCGAGATGTGATATTAACAAGGGTCTGGGTACCGTGCAAAACATCCCACGAATCACAATAAATCCTAACGAGGAGATAACACTCACCAATCACCTCAATAAGTGGTCCAGAAGCGTTTGAAGATCCTGCTGAGGCCAACAGTTTAGTCAACAGATCAAGTCCTTCAAAATGTTCTCCGGCATTTTCTTTGTCCACTTTGATTATAAAACTTCCTAGAATTTTCACATTATCAAAAAATGTATTACTCAAATTGCGAGTCATTTGTAAACGACTCTGTTTTTTCTCTTTGTTTTATATCATGTAAGTAAACTGTAACTAGGCTTTAGGTAGATAGATGAAGAGATAAATTGATTAAGATACAAAGAGTTAAATACTATTTGAGATGATATGAAACAATACGCAGATGGAGACTGAGATTTGAGATGATGAAGAGTGAGATGAAGTGGGGGAGGGAGGTTACGGGGGGGGGGGGTGGTGTGGGTAGGAGTCCAACAATGTGTCAAGCTAAATCTGGAAAGAACCAAGTAAGTGGTGGGGGAGAGGGTGGGTTGGCCTAATCCAACAAAATTTGGAAAATAGGATGATGGACAGATGGACGGACAACCAACCAACCGGACTTATGGACACCATAACGATTAGTTGGGTCGCTCTGCTCTTGAATCGGCGCGACAAAAATTTAACAGGTCTAAACACACGAATATTGGCACTTTCCTGGCACGATTGGGGGAAGGGAGTGCTGTAATAAGTGCCGAGCCGCTTATCGAGGGCAGTAATGATAGTGGATTTTCGATTCATCGGAATATATTCTCATGAATGATAAGATCACATTTGAATAAACAGTACCGTCTCCACGTTGCCCTCATTCTCTTGGGAGGTTAACTCCTTTTATGTCTCCAGAACATTTGGGGACCCCAACCTGACCTAGCTGGGGGAGGGGGTACCCCCAGGCAAGGATGGGGTACCCCCCTGCCTGGGACTGGGGTATCCCCCAGAAAGGACATGGGACCAGTGGAAGTATTATGGGATAGAGATGGGGTACCCCCACCCCCGTATTAACAGACTATGTACGCGGGCGGTAATTATGTTATTAATATAACTTAATACAATGATGATTCAAATTTATCTTCACTCACTTTCATCTGTGACATACTTGGCCTGGTCACTGTCACTTTTTATTTCTCCTGGTAGATTTAACCTAAACAACAAAAATATATGGTGACGTTTCTTTTTCAATGAAGGGCTGCTACAACCGCGTTCGATATACACCCGAGTTTTGTTTGCCACGAGTTGTTATTTCAGGAAGAAAAATTTCATCATAATTAAGAATCAAATGTTGAGTTTAATTTAATACAAGTCACTATTACCATTACCAATGTGCCATCGATTTAATTTCCTGTAAACATAGTCTAGTCTAACATAACACAGGACTAATCTTACCTCAAATAGTAAGGTTTAGAATAAAATTTAAACTCGTATCCATCGATATAAACTTCAGTATCGGCTATCTGGAAATATTCAATAAACGAGACGGTAACCTTCCAGCACACAGCCTGGTTTCCACACCCCACAAACACAACGCTCTTCAAGAAATTTGGGATGGGAGGTATATTTAGGTCTCAAATTTAGACCCCCTCCCCTTTCTTTATCATATGGGCTAAATACCAGATTTTTAACAAGAAATCTCTCCTTCATCAGTGTTTGTTCTACAGTACAGGCCGACTAAGTAAACAGCATAATAGCAAACAAGATTACCTTAGCAAAGGGCACCTTTATATGAAACGTCAGGCACTGACTGTCCTGTTCAATTGTAAAAGCTGGAGTTAACATTTCTGCTAGGACCTGAAAATTCACAAAGACTAGTTTTCATTAAAGGCCAGAAACTGCTTTAGTATTGGACTGGTAAGTCTTCACAAACTGTAAACATTGGTTAGGGTTAGTTGGTAAATAATTATTTATTTTTAAAATAAACAGCATGTACCGGTAAGCAAAAGACAAATGTGTATACAAGTTTTGAGATGGAAAATAATTTTTTTTTAACTCAAGAGTCTAAACAGAGACAGAGAACTCAAAACATTGACGGTATGGATTTCCGGACAGGTTCTCATTGTGTGTGTAGCATGGCTTCAAAGTTTGTCATTATCGCTCAAACCTTTTCAGTGCATGTGGAGTGACAGATCACCAATCACCCTGTTAGTTCTCCAATATGTTATTTTGTCTGTTCTTCGTTGTTCTGACCTCCTTAATATACATTTGGAAACCAAGTTAATCTCTTCAATTGAAAAAAAACTCACCCACTAGTAAATGCATGTGTGACCCAGTTCTTGCTCTAGATGGCAACAACATTGACAAACTAAGACTGACAATAGGTGGCGGAATGATGGCGGGATTTGTTGTCCGTAAAGTTTCGACAGCTCTGTCTCGAGTTTTGAGTACTGTTCTCTGTTTAGAGTTTTAAAAATTCTTTC
>JBCAUG010133995.1:0-16685 GCA_038406175.1 Haplosyllis leylae | reverse complement strand
TTACCCTCCCCCCCCCCCCCCCCCCCCCCTGTGAACTGACAAACAAACTTAAACTATTACTTTTTCCCATCCTTCGGATGCGGGAGGTACTTAGGAATTGAACGCTAAGGAAAACAACGTACCAGAATCACAAAGTGAAATTTGTTGACCATTGAATGTTTTATTCGTTCTCTAGATCACATCGAGCACCGCGACGATGTACGTGCTGCGGAGCCTGAAGAAGTACACGTGGTACGAGATCCGGGTACAGCCGTTCTACCTGACGGTTGAAGGACAGGAGAGCAACACCGTGCGCGTCCGAACGCTCGAGGACGGTACGTACCAAACGCAACTTCTTACGCAGGGAAGGCACACGCTTTTCTTTGGGGGGGGGGGGTAAGGAGGGATTTGTTATTTTGATTTCTTTGGGCAAGGGTTTTTTTTTCAGCTTTTCCATGAGGTTTGTTCTATTATATTTTCTTATTTAAATGAGTTGCAGAAAGATTACAGTGTCAGTGTGTTACGCAATGACAGTGGTTCTTTATAATAATATTGATGCGGATACCAAGCGTGAATTACAATGATTTACATAGTCCGTGTATCTCTTTGGGAAAGGTATTTGATTGGGAGGAGTGAAACAGATAGGACCATTATCTGTTGTGACTGTCTTTTTTATTTCTGTATACTTCTCTGCAGTTCCCTCAGCTCCTCCGCGTAACATTAGAGCCAAACTCTTGGAGAACGATACGCTACATCTCTCGTGGCAACCACCGCCGAAGGAAGCTCACAACGGACCTCTCAAAGGCTACAAAATATTCTGCATAGGTTTGTCAAATTATTTTTTGCAAAAGACTTGCAACAAAAAAGTGGTCGAATACTTTGTTGCCGAGTTTCTTGTAGACTTGTTCATTTTTATTGACAACTAGATAAGTCTGTAAATTATTTTCTAGGTCCATTTAAATTTCTTTTTATTTTCAAAATTGTCAATTGATACAATATTTTAAACGTTTACACTGCACATCTTCAGGTAACGAGACCAAATTTGATCGCAACATTACAACTAATGAATCCACTCATGCCATACTGATCCACCACTTGGCTCGAGGCGTCAACTACAGAATACAGATCGCGGCGTATAACAGGATAAAAGGGGAAGGAGTAAAGAGCAGTCCTTTAATAATCGGTAAGTTAATGACAAAATGGTTGTTGAAGACGCCATGAAAAGTCTTTTTAGGGGCGGGGTAAAAGTTCCTGCTCCTGAAGCTGAGAATTATCAGAAAATTAAATATAGATGGCAGTAAATGCTTCACCGTGCATAATTTCCCAAGAGATGGCAGCACTAAATAAGTTTCATGACTTGAGGTCCTGTCGAGGGTTGTATTGACAAACGCATATTCTAGTTACTATGATGGTACTTGGCGAGCATTTCTATTTAATGCTGATTGGTCGGCTTCACCGTCTTTAATGTTTTATAAATTATCCTATTGGTCAACTCAGTGATTTTACCCTCGCCAAGTATCATATATTTTTTTTTATGAAACACTTGCATTGAAAACAAAATCATTCTTTGCTAACACGCATTCTCGAATTTAGGTTCAAAGATTGCTACTGTGTTGCGGGATGTTGATACTCATTCAAAAAAATGTAAAGGAAAAATGTATTACTTTCTCACAGGAGATGGCGCTACTCGAGGTTTGATGCAGGGATTCGTGAAGGAGCCGTGGTTCATCGCTACACTGATCGGTACAATTGGTGGCACGCTGTGGTTCGCGCTCTGTGTATTCAGCATATGGTTGTACAGAAAGAAGAAAGCTCGCAAGAAGTTACACAAAAATGGCGTCATGACAGGTGCACATAACAATATTACAGTTATTTTCTGCATCTGCCATTTCTTCAACAGATGAAACAATTAAAAGTTCATCCATACTTAACGTACAAGTTTGCGGTTTTTCTTTGATCTTCACTGTCTCGTTCATGAAAATGCAAACGTGAAGTGTGAACACCATCACTTGTGGCCATATTAGCCGTTCTTTAATTTTGAAGGAAACGCAAACGCAGACGTTACGGGCTTAAAAATATCTTGAAATATCTTTGCTTCAATCAAATCCTTTAAACCGTTTACAAATATATAAGTTTTAAATAAAACAAATGTAATAAACAAAAATAAATAATATTTTCAGTTCCTGTTCATAAAACAGACGACCCGGCGAGGTAGATATCACTTTTTATCAAATTCTAACTTGTGAAACTTTAAAAATTAAAACTTATCGACAGTAAATAGAAGCAAATTACAGTGCAAGTACGTAAAATAGATGTTGAGAGTAAAATAAAGAATATGCAAAAAAATATAATGTATCAAACTATGTAAAGTTATGCTAGGTCAGTAGAATTTCATTGACATACACATACCAAGCAAATCATCATGCAAGATCATACATTTGCTTTGTTAGTACACATGCACTTGTCAATAGTGATATCATATATGATGCACGTTCATGCAAGGAGGGTCCAAATGGCAATGCATGATGTTCATAGCAAAGACAGAAGAATTAACAGTTCATATTGTCAATCTAGTTTTATGTACACAGTTGTACATAGTGCACAACATGGTTTTTTTTTACCCACATGTGCTTTGTGGCAAATGTTATTTTTTCTCCCCCCATGATGCACTTGCATCCCATAATGCATGTTACCAACTTTGTTGCTAATTGGCTGAACTCCATATTACAGACTTGGAGCCTATTTCAACTCGCTAAATGCACCCAATTATATGCAGAAAGACATAACTAACCAGGGTAAGTAAGAAGCCCCAGGATTGGCTGCTGCTCATAGTCCAAAGTGAGGCTTGAGTCTAGTAGTTGTGCACTGTGTCGGGTGTTTATCCCAGTCCTGTTTTTTTGTTGTACTGTCTGCATGAAGGAAGGTATCACCATCTTAAGGGTATGAATTTAGGACTTTGAAATATAGCCTGAAAAACATTTACCCTTAAGATCTTGATGCCTCATTTTGCATCCCATATGTGCTCATTTATTGTCATAAACTAAACATATTAATTGTTGTTTTTCTTTTTTCTTTTTTTCCTTCTTTCTTTCCTGTGTATTTTTGTTGTGAACTCTAAAAGGGACATAATGCAAGGGACCAGGCAACCGCTCATCAACCCCACAGCGCCTCCAGGTAACCACAGACACCAAGATGGCGGCCTTGGCGATGCACTAGGCTGTTGCCATGGTAACCCCGCTGGTTGTTACCATGGTAGCAATAGTGATGGTTCCCATAGCGACGGCCCCAGCAACGCTCAGCAGCCACCTTTCTATTCAAATTGTAAGAGTTTACTTTTTTTGTGATTTGAGTTATGTGTTAAGTTTTTGTTTCCAAAACATTTTTATTGATAAATAATGTACGAAGTAAGATAATCTATTTGTTACTAATTGTTTTCTGTACATAAAAGACAGAAGGAAAATGTAATTCTTATACATTTCAGTAGATCAAGTAGTCGTCTTACGCAGTTTTAGTTATTTGTGTCAAATTCTTTCGTGTTATTTACGTTTTGATACGTTATTGTTAGTTAAGTTTTCTTTGCTGTTTGTATTTCCTGGTGTGTTTTCTGTAAATTAAGGCTGCCATGAACAATTTATATGCAGTAAAAATGTCCCGGGAATTATAGTGACAATCAAATACACCAATAAGAATATGTAAAAGCACAAACAACTAAGTGCAATGTAACTTTCTTTCATAGCAATTATATGAAATTAGTTTCTTATCTGTTAAATATCCGCTCATGTTTACAACGTCTTTTGACGTAAATTTTAAACGCTATTTAACACATTGTAGTGGACGCCCTTCGCCCTGACGTCGCGAACGTTAACCGCCACCAACCGCCTCAACGTAAAGACGACATAAAGGAGAACCTGTACAATACGCCCAACGTGCAGACACCTCCGATGAAAACGTTCTACAACAAGTCCACAGTCGGACCTTACGCCACCACTACCCTCATAGCAGGCAATAACATGCTCAGTAAGAATGACAACAGTGCATTCAGGTATGGTGGCCTCTTATCAAGTATTTTTAAAATCGTTATTGCTGCCAATACTTTTCGTCAAAAACATTTTGAACAGTATAGTGAATTCAACAACAGATAAAAGTACCACTAACAGCTGCAATTTTTCGAGACATAATTACTGTGCTGTTCTATTCATATTGCAATGTAAATGTATGTTAATTTCAGACCCATACAGAAGGGCTACGTCCAGCAGGGGAGTAACGGGAGCAGTGACAGCTGTTTGAAACCAGATGTCAGCACCGATTCCAACTCCGATAACGCAAGTGAGTACAAAACCATACACAGTAGAATTTTTTTTTTTTTCAAATCAGGTTATCTATTTTCATACTTATGATTTAAGAGATGCAGCGGGTTTTGGTAAACTCGATTCCAAAGTTACAAAAACCCCCGTTTCTTCAGCATGATTTGGGACAAATACTTTAGGTGCATGTACAAAAACACCAGGCGCTATTCCGGCTGTAATTTAAGATTTTTAGTGTAAGAATCGAGCATTATCAAAGTAGAACGATGTATAAGTGTTATGATTTAAGGCTTCGTAGAACAATCAATTTACGCATAGATAATGACATATTTAAGTAAAAATCATTGCTACTAGAGTTAAGTAGTAGGCTCTGCCGTAACAGCTAATCAGCCAAGTAGTAATTGATTTGCTAGTTTCTTGGTAACTGTCTTTCTTGGCCAATGAGTGTACAGTACGACTTTGAACCTGCTAGCCAATGGCATTGCTTGGTGTAGTTTTGTGCGCTACCTCTGTCTAAAACTGGGGATGTGGTTGGTTGGTTGCAGTGGCATGCTCCAGAAATACTCTTCAAAGTCAAATGGAGGTTCCAAATTGGGGACAAACAGATGGTACTTGGCGAGCATTTCTAGTTAATACTGAGAGTACTTGGTGAGCATTTCTAGTTAATGCTGATTGGTCAACTTCACCATCATTAATATTTTTTAAATTATCCTATTGGTCAATTGGGTGATTTTCTGCTTCCGCTTTACCCTCGCCAAGTACTGTCTCTGATTGGTCAGCTTCACCGTCATCAATGTTTAATAAATTATCCTATTGGTCAACTCAGTGATTTTCTGCTTCCGCCTTTCCATCGCCAAATACCATCAGACACTAGGAGTATTTCTGTGTGGCGTCTGTCTCAGGAAGTACTGTGACGTCATGTATGTATGTGTGTCACGTGGTTTGTTGCTTTCAGACCTGATACCCCCGCAGCATTATAATGAGCACCTCCAATCTGGTTACTACTCGCACCCCGAAGCTCTCACCCCTCCGGCTATGAGTGAGTATGGCCCCATCTATGGTGGATCCGTTGGATATGCTTCTGCAGGTTCGTTGCTATAGCGATACGCGCTGCTATGGATGTGAAACTGAAAATTATTCTTGCTCGTATCGAGGGAAATTTAAATGTCAACAATCCCAGCAAATATCCCACACAATGATTTGTTGTGCTAAATTAAAGGTGGCGGAGTCAATGATTTTTTTTTCTATTTTTGTTTTCCGTTTGCTGAAAGACTTTTTAAGTTTCTGTGTAGATATTTTACCACACTGTCTATCTTGCGCACAATGTTTTCCGACTGGAGATATCCAGTAGAAAATTCATGAAAACATTACTATGTTGATCCCTTGCAACTTGATTCTGTAACATTCCCTTTTTGTTTTTGTAAACTTTTTGTTATTTACCAGCTGTACAATGAAATAGACGCAACTTCGTTTAGCTATATTTTAATCATGTTTATTACAGATGAAATGAAGAGGGGATTGCATCAAGGACCTGTGTTGTTCCTCCCGCCACCTCCAGAACACCCGCCACCCAGTGATATCGGCACACCGCCCGACACCCCGCCCAATGAGAGACGGACGATGGCCGGGGGAGTGCCCCACCCGTTCCCGGGCGGGCTCATGATGACCGGTAGTTTACGGAACACGCCCCACGACAACAGCGGCTTGCCGAGCTATCACCAAGTTGTGCCGCATTCGGACTCGGAGTACGCCGCTCACCCGGCCTCAATGCATAATCGTTCTTACTCGCCCAGCCAGCGCCCGGGGGTGAGTGGCCGGGCGGGAAATCATATACCCAACGGTAACGTACCGCTAATGGACGACAGCCGCTGTCGCACAATGTCCCCGCAGGCTCACCTGGACCGCGCCTACTCACCGCGCGCAATGTCGGAGCCCGAGTGCCCCGCGCCTCCGCGAAGACACTATAAACTCGTTCCTCTAACCGATCAAGAAATGGAGGCGGTTTATCAACAAAGACACTTAAGTGACACTGAGGGTGCCCCGATGCCGCCCTTGCGGGGGATGTCCAACCACCACCACCCGCAGCCCCCGAGCCCTGCGCCCGAGGACGCCTTGTTACAGGACTACCAGAACGGGCTGGTGGACTATCCAGGTTCCGGGGGCGGGCCCATGATGGACTCAGCTTGCCAGAGCTCCCTCCCTAGTCTTGTTAGCGAGTGCACGGGCACCCCCGGGCGCACTCGGTTAGAGATGACGGCCAACGGTCCGCAGCTGGTGTCGCGCAGTGACTCGCCTAACTCGGAGGACCAGTACGACGGGATGGACTCGGACATGGATCACATGGAGCTGCATGGAGACGGGCAGGGACAGAATGGTGAGGGCAGTAGTGAGGGGCGTGGCTCAGATGGTGTCGCAGGTACCACATACGGTTGAGCCCTTCGCTTGTAGCTGATATCTCATTTATTTTGCATTTATATCTACCTGTTAATACAATAGAACCTGTCATTTTGTGTCCCTACGTCTTTACGTAGAAAGAAATATCCTATGAACCATATGGAAAAGAAAGCAACTATATGGGGACGAAAAATGGCAGTTTTCATCATATTATCTAATAACCCGTGTTATTGATATTAATACACTTACAAGAACAGTTAACACTGTACAAATGTCAATGTAAATGAGATGCATAAGATTTTTCAGTCTTCTCAGTTTCACACATTATAACCGAATGGGCAAATGTCCTACATAATAAAAATCACACATTGAAAACTTGATTGACATTGACAATATTGTATGAATTTCTCAGGCTCAATGATGGGAACTTGGGCGAGTGTAACGGACAACTCTAGTTGCGGCAGTAACCGTTCGTCGGCGCTCAGTAGTTCCGACGGCTCCTTTCTGGCCGAGGCGGACTTCGCTTCAGCCGTCGCGAAGGCGGCAGAACTATCAGGACTAACGGTCGTAGGATCGACGATCTCCGACCCGAATGCCGGACGGAAAGGAGAGGAAAGGGAGAAAGGTAACAAAAAAGGTAGTGTGTCTCCTTCATGGCTGAACAGTAAGATATTTATATGGTTTAAACTATGCGTGTAGCCGGAAAATTTAACCACGGCTGTATTTTTCTTGTAAAATCGTGGTTGTAAACGTCAAGATATAACCATGGTTTTCTGATGATAAAACCATGGTTCTATTTGCGTACATCCATACTTTGTAAAGTCGTGGTTATTTGAAACCATGGTGTCAGTGATGGTGGTGGTTCTTCACTTTAGACGGCTGTGGTGTTTTGCGATTTCAAAAACAATACCCCAATTGCACTGGAATTAAGACTAGACTCATAGAAATTCCATGTAGTGCTATGTTCCTGACATTTAAATTTAAACGATTTTATCCTTTGACCTTTACATAAGTAGTTTATCCCAAGATTTACCATTGACAAGAGAATGTATCTGTCAGTTCTGGTTAGCACTTTTTCAAGCAAATCCTAGAACTCCTGAGCCAGTTTATCACAATTGATTGGAAAATATCCTCCATGTGGAAGAGTTCTTGCCTTTCAGCCACAAGTAGAATCCTTGTGTGCAGTTATACTGTCCTAGCCGTAGACTAGATTATCATTGAGTTACTAGTTTCTACACTAGGTTCTACTAGTCTTATCTGAATCCATGCACGATAAGTTGGTTCTGATTTGTTACACTGGACTAGTGTGTTACTAGATCACCTGGTGTTCCCAACCAGTTTGTAAATACACTGTGAATGAATGAAATGTTTAGAAACATCGAATTCACTTGAAATTTTCGACTGTTTATCTGAAGCTGTTATAAACTTGATCCCCTTGATTGCTGAATACTATTCCTCTACTAAAATTACTAAAAAATGTATTCAAACTAAAACTAAATCAGTACTTTACTTTCCTATGAACTTGAACTTGCGAAGAACTTGCGAACTAATGTTCACAAAATATGAAATGAATGAATGCACAGAATGTGAGAACTAACCAAACCCACTGTCTCCTTTTTGCGTTTTTTTTTTTAAATAGTGTTTCAAATTCCGTGTAGTTTTCTTTTATAAAAATGTAATTTGTTTAATAATGCACATTATATTTAAGAATAGTTATTCCTGATTGGATGTAACTGTCATTTTCTTGTAATTTAGTTTAATGCTAATTTTAAGTGGGAGAAAAACCGTCGTAACCGTTATGGTCTATTCACTCTGTCTGTCTCCGGGACCGGAACCGGGACCGAGACCGGGACCAACACAATACGAAACAATGGGGTCCTGGTTCCTGTGTAATGTGAAACATTCTGCATTATATCATACAAACCATTTTTTCCGGTCCCGGTTCCGGTGTTCTGGAGACAGACAGTGTGAATACACCATTAGTCTGAATTAATATAGTCGTATTCTGAACTTTGAAAAATGTTTGTTGCTACAGTGCGAAAGAAGCATCGAGAAAGAGCGAAGCGACCAACGTCCCCTTACAGTACGGATAGCAACTACAGCACGGTGCAGGTAAAGTTCAACGTTATTGGAAACGTTCATTGGACGTCCTGGATTCTGAACGGCGCGTTGAATTAATCTTGGGATGAGAACTCGTTTTCTCTGGATTCTGCAGTTTAGAACCTCGCATCACCATGAAGCATATGACCACTTTACATCTGACCATACGAAGCCATTCCTCGCAGAATCAAAGACCTCTATTAAGTTATTGAAAACAAAGTGCAGTATCAGTGAATCAAAACGTCCTAAAGTAGAAATAGACAAAGAATATGAACTCTGTATAAGGAATACCTTTTCTTTTTACAATGTAGACATGATGTTAATCTTCGTAATCACACAGGTACCACACAAACCTTACCCGAAGTCAGACCGGAAACGTCAACTTCAGCAATATGGCCGTCGTAACCATGGCAGCGACAGTGACCAGGCGCGTTCCGGAGGCAACCCCGGCTTAATGGGCGTCAAAGGAACGCCGCCTCCAGTGAAAGCTAAACCACCACACGGCGTCCCCCAGAACGGTAGGCTTGTGCTACCCCCTGGTGTTCAGTTACCGCCTAACTTCATGCCTATAGGTGAATAAGCGTCTCTTTTATTAGTTTATGTGTCAAATCAGTTCCATGGACGTCACATTTATACGATGCGTCTTCGTTGAGGTTCGTTAGTGTTACATTGACGCTCTGAATGGGATCCTGACCGTTCATTTGTTAAGTGCTGCGTCACCCCGCACGCAGTTAAATGCTCGCGTTGGTGAAAACCCAGACTCAAAACTTCCTTGAGTTCCATATCATTGTATGGAGAATGTAGAAACATGGAATTCTACACTTAATTACATATGTTTCTCCAGCCTACTGGCATAGAATTTTTCTGCTTGTATAATACCCACACAATTCTGGAGAAAATCTTCACTTTTGTGAAAAAATCGAAGCATTGGTTCAAAGGACTT
Source organism: Haplosyllis leylae (assembly GCA_038406175.1). Classification (NCBI taxonomy): domain Eukaryota; kingdom Metazoa; phylum Annelida; class Polychaeta; order Phyllodocida; family Syllidae; genus Haplosyllis; species Haplosyllis leylae. Next base: position 6,965 of record JBCAUG010133995.1, on the reverse strand, counting down.
ATTTGACACATGGTAGTTTTTATGGTGTTGGAAATGAACTGCATTTTCGAGTTAGTGGGACTAGAAAATTGCGTTCAGCGTTGCAAATTCTGGATCAGTTTCTAGAATATAAACATGTTATTTTTCAAGTTGTGGGCGTTAGATTTATTTTTATTTTTACGTGTTTGGAGTAGCCTCGTTTTGGGTGATTGTTAAATTATGAACAGATATTGTAATAATTTCTGTTTCATAATTTGGAAATTGCTTATTTTTCTGATTTGGTTTAAATTTTTGCACTGTGCGTTCAATTGTCAACAATGTTTGTGCGGCAAACTCATTAGATGGAAAGTATCGGGTATTCACTCGCACTTTGTAAACGTATTGTTAATGGCAATGTTAATATATTTGTCCTGAAGCAATCCCTCGAAAAATGCGAAAAAGATTTCATGGCCGGGAAAAATCATGGAATTTTTGTAATTTTATTGAAGAACCTGGAAAGGGGTTGAGAACCCTGGATAAACATTTTATCCCTTTTTTATGAGTTACATACACTCTGTGTCAATGTTTTAATAAACTTACCTATCTGGACACTGGAATGAAATAAAAGTAGGCCAATTAAAATAATAAAAAATACACCTCAAATTTTCTTGAAAATCTTGGAAAATTCAACTAATACAGAGATTCAGAAATGGAAACCCTGCTGAAGATTTTTTTTATGAAAAGTTAAACGAAACAATGACAAAACTTTACGCTAAGTAAACTCCAATTTTAAATTTAACTAGGGGAATGTCCCGTTTATAACAGGGAACCCATTTGGTGTCAAGTGCCAGTGGACGAACCATTCTGGGTTTTATTATAATAACCTGAGCCAGGTGGTCGAGTAAACATTTTAAAAGTGTAAAAAAATATGTACATTAAAACTAAATGTGAATTTTTAACGTTACAGTCACAGACATGCCCTCGTACAATAAACCCAGCTTCCCGTCCCCAACAAGTAACCAGAGCAACGGATTCCTCCAGAACGGCGGCACTCCTGTTCCTAAGCAACGAACTACTATTGGCGGGAAGCAAGCAGCCAATGGGAGTCCGGATCAGGGATCTATACGAACCAATCCGCTTACTGCAGCGTTTGATACAAGTGATGTGAGTATCACATAAATTTCAATCACTGGATCTGTAATATTTCCCCGATCAACAACGATGTGAGTCATTTTTGTGGCCAACAATTTTAAACAGTTTTGTTTATTTTCTGTTTTTTCCAGACACCCATAGTATGATGTGGACGTTACCATGGACAAAATAAACACTCATTTAATGGTGCCAATATTAAATCATCATAGTCATGTGACCATCAGTCGCTTGGCTTTGCATAGATAGTCATATGACTCAAATGTAAAGAAAATACTGCCATTTGACGGAGTTACTGAATATATTTTAAAATAGACAACATCCTGTGGAGCAGATGTGTATTCAGGAACCTCTAGTTTTATTACTCACAGGGGAACATTTTTATCCATTAAAACCATGGTTGAATCATAAAACCATGGGTCTGTAATCACGTGACCAGGAGAACTGAGAGAAGCACTTTAAGTCCGAAGGAATTATTAATATTCGCCCGATGCAGTAGACTTTTCATTTGTGACTCTTTAAAAGAGGAAAAATAAAGCCCTGCAGAAAAATTACGCCAAAGGAACATGTGGAGAAATGAAGAAATTTTGTAGAAAAGTGGAAATTACAAAACGGCATGGTTTTAAGGGTATACAAGTCAAAATGTGATTCAAATGACCCCGACTCAATAATAATATCATTAAACATTATTTGTAAGATATTGGTTGTTGTGGAGTATGATATATGTTAATCATGTGGATCATGTGACTGAATGAATGAGTAACAAAACCATGGTTGTAAATTTAGAGCTGTGAATGACGAAACAGTGAAAATGAATTAAATTTCAAAGTCAGTAGGTCCCCCAAATTCTTTGTGACTTGTGAAACAAATTTTAAAATTTAAATTCTCCAAATTAAGAATGAAGATAGAGGGATGTTAGATTGGTTTGGGTCTACAAGGAATGAATGGAAACATGAAGGGAATGTCTGTGCCAATATGTTAACGGTCATGAATACATTCATGAGTTTTATGTGTAATATGTAAATATTGAAAGTTAAGTCATTTAAATTGAATGTATTTGCAATGTACAGATTATATTTAAATGTATTATAGGGGCAGACGTTTTTTAATTGTGTTTTATGTGTTACTACAAAACTAGAATTTTTATGAATAAGTTTTAGGTTTTAAACTTTGGTTGCAGAAAAAGTACACAAAGACCAACAGTAATGAAACGTGGAGTTGTTCCAGTTTTAACGTCTCGAAATTTAAAGAGAAGACAATATGTCTTCATAAGGGAAATACAAAAAAGGAAAGAGATTTAAAGTGTGATATTGGTCTCTCAATATACTAGCGTTGAAGTAGAAATCGACATAAACTTTTTTGGAAACGAAATAGATGATGTTCGTTGAGCTTTTCTAATCAGCCACCCTGCGTAAGTAAGCTATGCTGCACATACAGAAATTAAAGGGCATAAACGCAATTCGCCATCAGATTTATATATCACTGATAAATAAAATAGACTGATATTTTCATACTTCTCATGCCATAATATGTATCCAGCCCAATGCATTGCAAAACAGAGGCAAATTTGGTCTCAAGAAAATTTGATATAGTATTATGTATCTGTTCTTGTGATATCAGCAATGGTTTAAATTAATTATAATAATTTATGCAGATTTCTAAAATTTGCATAAATTCACAACAGGAGAATTTGTCACCAATTTTGTTATTGGTCCTGAATTTCTTTTACATCAAATTGAATTTAAGTCAAAACTGAGATTGAACATATTTTAATACAGAAGATATGTAGAAAAAAATAATAATAGAACAAACACGAAAGCAATACCCGGAACATACAAATGTAGTAATGTGTGAAAATTGTGAATCTATGTGAATAATTGCCCCTAGATCCCCATCATTCCTGGTATGTCTGTGTACACCTTGTTATGTACATCTATAGATGCATTTTATAGTGCACATGTGCATTTTCAATGCTCTGAATACACTAGGGCCCGCTTACAACGAGTAATTTAATTCACAAAAATTTGCTCCTTACCAGTAATACTCGTTGGAACTGGACTTTTGTAACATTGATGTCAATCAGAAGTGCTTTTTTCTGAGGGGAAAATTGCTTGTTATAGCTGGGTTCTTGTTGTAACCAAACTCGTTATAAGCGGGAGCCAGTGTAATATGTGGTTGTCGAGTAGACTTGAGAGTACACATGTGTACGCTTTGGATGTACACTGTTATTGTACATACATATGAGTGTACGGATATACATGTAGGTTGTACAGTTCAGTGTACACGTGTATTATACATAACTAAAAACAAAAGGTGTGTTAACCCACTTTAATATTGTGCTGACTTTACTTCAACGTTGATGTGTACACTCATTGTAATAATCAATTCATTTTTGTACAGATGTATATTGTACAAAAATAAGGGTTGTATAATGATTTAAGGAAGGAAAAACGAGTCAAATGTAAAAATGGTAGAGAGAATGTAAAGGACCAATTATTATATTATTATTATTACCAGAACAGTTGTAGATTATATTTTCCTTGTTTTTAATATCTGCTACATTTTTGTTACTGAGATCAGTATTTTATTTGTTTTAGTGTATATTCCTGACTGGGTGGTTGTTTCTCAATTGCCTACTTTTACTTCTTTTACTGTTTGTCTTGCAATCTTTTCAGTTACCAGCCAGAGTCTTAACCAAAAACCGATATTACTTTCTGTAGTAATTGTTTTTACCAGTTGGAGTAAACCGTGGTTCCCATGATCATTCTTTTAACCTTTTGGCATTAAAATATCTGCTCATTAGAAAGTCAAATTTCAATTTAGTTAGAAATAAATCAACAACACACCCGCAACCTAGTCTCTTCTGAACCTCTCTTAAACCCTGACATTATTTTCGTTATTCTTTGTTCATGTGTGAAATGCTCAGAACAATAGTTACCAAAATAAAACATGAAATTTCAAATCGTGATAATAGGCAAATAATCGGCATTGAAAAATTAGGACTTTGAGACCATTAATGTGTGTAATTTTAAAGGGGAATTTATTGGGATCGAGTTTGTATTATTTGGTTATTTTAAACGGTATATTTGCCCATTATTGCCCATTTCTTGTCATGTACCATAGCGACCAACTTTAAGCTGCTTAGCAACCAGCAGTACGAAACACGGCAACAACCTGTGTATCATAGCAACCTTCTTACGAATGTCTCTTGTACATTAGAAATACTTGGCTGTACATGTATTAATTTATTAAAGAATTTATACAAAGAAATAAAAGAAAATACATTGCGTTGTTATTTGTTTACGTTTAAAATGTTCAGTCACAATACTCACAGTTTCTAATAGGTCTCTTGATTTCTGCGAGAATCTCGCAATCTGCAGCATTTGTTTTTCAGTAGCCATGGCAACCACAATCGTTGTCAGCCAATTACAAATATTCATTTCATGTACACTTTCCAGTATTCAAAAAGGATTTTTAAACTCTTTGTGTGAAGATTTTTGTTTGAATCATTCCCGCCGTTCAAGAAGATTCTTTGATGTTTTTGATAAGGGTCCGTTGCATCGTCTTGTTGAAGCCTATAGTTTCCAGATAAGCTGGAACGGAACCATACCTAAAGTAATATTTCAAAATTTCTTTTATTTATTTATTTTTTTTTTTTTTTGCAAAAGTAAAGCAGTTGTGGCTGACAGAGTGGACAATTAAATTTCTAAATATGACTAACCGGCTACGTTGCATTGAATATCTCGAAAGTTATTTACAAATACTGTGTATCTTAGACGGCCTCTCGGCTGTTTAAGAAAAGATTCAACATTTAATTCCTGGACGATTGCGGCAGATGCCAACTTAAGAAAAACTTTACAATCGGAATTTAGTAGCAATACATTGCCTTTCTATTTAGAAAGAAAGGTTCTAAATTTCCATGGATATTTTTGGCGGAACTATTACCAGTCGTCACTTACTTGTGGTCGATGAACCTCAAGAAGTTTATAATGGTTTCTGGTTTTGCTTCCAGTACTTCCTGCCCGAAGAGAACGGTCTTGTACATTTGACGACCAACATCCTATTAAAAACGCCTTCTTTAAGATATGCGAGTTTTTCGGGAATTGGTAAAAACTACCTATTACGGATTTCCCAAATGGCCTTTACAACTGCGAATAGGGTTATTTACAAGGAATTTAAGAATAATTTAATGACTTGGTTCGGCATAACTTGAACGTGAATCACATTAACTGCCAAGACTTGGGACCAAATGGTTCACTCTGAATTTTGAATCTTTCGCTGCAAGTTGTAATGAGTATGAACGTCTAATTGCCGCCCGCGTCCGAAGAATGAGGAAGGTAATATGTCTGTCCGTTCACGGGGAGGGGGGTACCCCATGATCTCTGGTACCAGGTCCTTTCCTGTCACCCCGGTCAGGCTTGTGGCTGGGGGGCGGGGACCTCAGTCAGGCCTGTTCCTAGGGGGATACTCCAGATAGCACCGGGGGGGGGGGGACTCCCAGACAGGATAGAGTACACTCCAGATGTGCGGCGCGAGCGTGTGCCTCTTGCGTGCACGCAGGAGAAATTTCTTGTTAAGCATACTTTTGAAAGTGAGTAGTCATGGGCAATAGTTTCTTCTGGTACTTCACAAAGAACTTCTATTATGGCACTGACAATACCCGTCCTGTCCTTCCCCAGGTTACACACAATAAGAGCTGGAACATTGTCTTCTGAGCAGAGCAGGGTTAATGCTGAAGATAAATAGCAGTTTCTCACAAAATAAAAACCTGCCATTATATTGAACGTATAAAATTATAATTAATAATATATTAAATAATTACGAAGACATTGACGAAATGTAGAAAATTCGGGTCGTATATCGGAAATTGTGGGGCTAGAATTTCTGAGCACATTCGATTTCTTGTAGTTAAATATAAAAGCTTATGATATGATAAATGTTGATCTGATCTTTGCATCTTGTTTCGCAACGGAAGATTAGGACAGATTTTAATTGATAACGTCTTCCATCGAAAGTACTTCCCTCAGTTTCTGTACCTACTTTACAATGCACGGCTGCGTTGTCTTAAAGGTCATTTCAACGTTGAGGTCTTGACAAACCTGATTTTAAATCTCATGATTTCTATCATTTGAGTAACTATTACCAGATTTAATTGAAAGTTGCTTCATTATGATTAGTGAATGGCATCCATTTCCTCATGGATTGTTGTAGTTTTATTTTCGGGGTCTTCACAGACACACAAATTGACAATATTAGCATGAGTGAGAACAAAAAATCCAATAACAGAATGTTACCCCAATGAGTATTAAACTTGGGCCCTCTGCTATTCAGACCCCATGCTCTCGTCTCTGAGCTACTTAGGCATGTGTTACTTCCGAGATCTTTAAATTGTCTTTTTTCCTGCACCACTTTAATCTTGAACTTAGATAATTTAGTTAGAATTAATAGAGGTGACTAAACAAAGATCTAAAGAATACCAAGTATCACATGTCTGGCTAGCTCAGAGAGGAGAGAATTACACTTGAATGGCAGAAGTCTTAGGTTCAATACTCACTGGGGTAATATTTTGCTGCTGGATTTTTTGTTTTCACATAGTAAGGGCTCTAGTGCCAATTGTTGCCATTGATGCCAATTTTGGTTATTTTGAGAAAAATCCATTTGGTCTGATGTTTGTGGACATAGCTGCCACAAAAAGCCTTATTTAGCATGGTTTAAGCTGAACAAATGCGAGGTCTTTTAGGTGTAACGGAATGTGGTGGTACGGCGGCTGGTCTCAGGTATGGCTGAGACTGTAGATCACTGCGGGCAAGTCCTTAGACCTCTGGTACCGTAGATCTCTCTAAGGTGCGTCTTACGTC
>JBCAUG010133884.1:0-20910 GCA_038406175.1 Haplosyllis leylae | reverse complement strand
AGCTGGGGGGTACTCAGTCCAGCTGGGGGGGTACTCAGTCCCAGCCGGGGGGGAAGGGGGGTACTCAGTCCAGCTGGGGGGGTACTCAGTCCAGCCAGGGGGAGGGGTACTCAGTCCCAGCCAGGGGGGTACTCAGTCCCAGCCAGGGGGTGTACTCAGTCCAGCCATGGGGGGTACTCAGTCCAGCCATGGGAGTACTCAGTCAAGCCGGGGGGGTACTCAGTCCCAGCTGGGTTGAGTACCCCTCCCCCCCCGGGACTTGGGACTTGCTACGCCGCGGTCGGTATGCCTCTTGCGTTCACGCAGGAGGACTTTCTTGTTTAAAACTGGAAGTTCTTGTGTGGAGGTATGTTACTACAAATCAGCTAAATCTATTATTATTTCATGCAATCAAGTAGCAGGCATGTGCAAGTCGAGGATTTTTTGTTTAATTCTGTTGCTCCACCACATACGACTCATTTATAGGGACACAAGTTCCCTAGCTTGCCAGACAAGCTGGGCCTTGTGAATCCGTACGAGTGGATTGTGATTCACTTAACCGAACAAGAGTGCGTGACATGCATTTAAATTTTAAGGCAAAACGTCCCCAAATATCTATGTGAAATAATAATATTATAATTGATGTGGTATTTATGAAACAGTAATTTCACTCACTTTGCACATTCAGGCCGTAAACGAATATTCAAATGAAAAAATGTTCAGATAACATTTCAGTAAAGTTTGCAAGACAATGATAATACACTTACTTCTCATATCTAGTATATACAGAGCATTTTTCCCAATGCTTAATTTCCTTACGGAAAATCTGCCCATCTTGTCGTATTTGTCCACCAGTTTATCATTCAAAGCTACCACATCTGTGAAGCTCTCCTTTTTTATCTTCACATGTTTTTCGATAGAAACTGAAAATTTAACAGAAATATCGTTTACCTAGCTCTAAAAATTTACTTTCTCTTTGGAGACTGATCCATTTTATTCCCAGAACTGTCTCATTTACGAGTAATATGACTTATTTACAAGCAATTTCACTTACTTTGATATGATCCTTGGTTCTGTACTCGACAAGTCACTGATGCTTCATTCCCTTCATGAACCAAATCATCTGATATGCCCACCTCAACACTAGGAGCTTCAGGAATTTCTTGTCCAAACACTAAAGCTAAAATTCAGATAAAATTATAAACTGGCTTCGTTTTGAAAATGTATCATATTCAATATATATGTGCATCAAAATCAGAGCTGGTATCGTTCCCAAATTACTGACCATGTTATCGTTCATTTTGTGTGTATATTTAAACAACTATCAAATATATTTATTCCAAATGTAGCTTAGATTAGGGACAAATGATATTTTCATCATGTAGACAACATTGTGAATGAATATATTTAATAGTTGTTCAAAAGCCTAACAACTAACACAAAAAGCTAAAGGAAAACTGGTCGGTAATTCAGATTTCAGTATTTTATCATAACCTCTGGGAATTTACAAAATATCTTCTTTAAATGAGATGCATACAATAAAAAAAAATCATTTGCCCCTCGCATAAGCTACATTTGGATTAAATATACTTGACAATTCTTCGGACGATACCAACCCTAAAGTGTTTTCTTTATGCTTAAGCCATGTGTTCCAGCACATTAACGGTACATAATATTTTTGGTGTCCAAGAATAACAACCCGTAAAGGAGGAACCAAGAATCCCCACAAGGCGGTGCCAACCCGATATTCTCCCACTTTTCTGAAAACCCCACAATTGCACCCCGAAGGAAGTTCAGCTAATTCTGCTATTTGCGATGGAAGTAGTATTATTTTTTAAAGAAATGTATTGGTTATTTATTTGTACTTCCAAATATTTTCTCATAGACCGCCATTGTAGACAGAATTTTCTGATTTCATCGCAAATGGCAGAATTTACTTAATTTCCTGCACCGTGAATTGACAAGAATATTGGTACGAAGGGGGGTGGGGGGCGGGCGTGTTAGGGTTGCTTCCCTGAAAGCTGCCAGTGGTCTGGACAAAGGGAAGATGAAGATATCCAGGACCAGTGTTATGACATGCTGTGGGTATGTTATACATATAAAGAGGTCCGTCGGGGATTCTCAAAATGAACATTTCAGTTCTTGTACTCTCTCCCTATCTTGGTTTGCCTTGACCAAACGAAACGGGAATCATTAAGTGAAAGTGAAATCTTGAGTATCACAGACTTTCTGATCAGGTCTCTTTGATTTCTTATGATGTACTTTGTCAGTGTTTCCATCACAAGTGATTTCACACATGCAGCCATCTGAGTATGGAAGTCTACTCACATTTGATCATGGATCATGATGTGGAAGCCATTTTCACTGGCCCCATGTTGTCAATGTTTCTGTAAAGTGGACCTTTCTTATCATTTCCGTCATCATCGAAGAGGTGGACTCACTTCTGGGGCAAACCCAATGCGCTTTGGACAAGTGGCAAGTGAACTCAGTTCTGGGCAAAATGAGTTTTTGCATTGGGGTGGTGTGATGTTCCCTTTATCCCTCTCCCCTCAGCCCGCCCCGTCCCTTCCATGACACCAATGCTGAATGCAATACTGCACAAGGGTGCAGAATTTTGTGGTCCTGTACCACTTCCATACAGCTGTTACTAAAACTGAAGATCTGTTTCACAATACAGTAAGGAGTACTGTATCCATGTAGAGGAAAATGCTGAAAGGTAAACTGAAAGTACTGTTCTGGGAAGGATAGCAAAAATTATTAGGTGATAATCGGACTTGGGAATTGAATGGGCAGTGTTTGGTAATTTAATAAAAGTGGCCCTAAGCAATACAGAAATTCATTCTATTTTCTTTGAAAGATGTAATCAAACTACAATTGATGTTATCAAAGGTACTGTCAATTCAATTTTGCATGAGATTCTCTTCTGGACACGTCTTTTTGGCAACCCTTTCAGGTGGTTGTAATCCTTCCAAAGATCAAATGTGTTTCGGGCCGTGAATAGTAGTGGATGATGAGTACGTCGTATTACTTTCACATTGATCAGTTAGATGTGCAATTACTCTCTCACATTGAACAGTTACAATTTAGTCTTTTTGTACAGACTTTTTGGTTGACATCAGTTTCATTTTGAACCTTTTATCTCTAGATTATTTATTGGACACTTGCACATAAAAATATAATCACCCGCGTTCAAGGAATGAAAGATTTCAACATCAAAGATTTGCTTTGGGTCTGATATAGATTGACATGCAATTAGTACAAGACAGGTTTATATTTATTGTCCACTTTGCGTGTTTAGCTTGAGTATATACGACGTTTTCTTTTTGCATACATGGGAATTGTGATGAATACCTGGGGAAAGACCGGCCCAGGTGTCACACTCTTCAACTTAAGCTTATTTGTACATTTTTGTTTGCTAACACTTTAAGCAGGGAATTTTCTTTAGAAGACTCATGCGCGCATTCGGATGTTTGCATGAAGTCTTTAGATTGTGTCACGTTCAATTAAGAACATGTCAAGTCCCTTAGTCGTGCGTGATTAGATCATAAAAACAAAGGATGTAACATGTCATTATATTGTTACGAAATAGATCCGAAATTCCAGATTTTGAAAGCTTTCCGTGCAAGTTTATGAAGGAGATCAAAACCTATCTGCTGAAATGTAAAGTTATGTGAAAGATAGGCATTTGTGATGTTTCTTGGTCAAAAAGCGACCAAATATCACGAAAACATTATTCCCAGAATGGCAATGTAAATTCCACTATTACTTCATCCTGGCTTGCACGAAAGTGTTCAAACATTCCTTGGGAAAAGCCATGTGGCCGAAACCAATAGTAGCAAAATTATGACTAATGTTCATGCCTATGAATTCCAACAGTTCCACGCAATTACGGTTTCTTGGTGCAATGAAACATACATATTTATTAATAAAACATAAACTTGCTTCAGAAAAACTCAAATAATACCATCTTGTAGAGCAGTGTAGTTGCAATTTAATTTCTAACAATTTAATCGTTTGAAAAGTTTTGTCAGACGCTTACGTGAATTGTTGTACTTTCTTGGACTTTAATCAAATTACAATCTTGAAAAGTAAAATTACAAGGTAATATGTCGGACAAAAGATTAATTTGAAGGAATTCAATTCAATTTCAGTAACTTCTAAAAAACTTTGCAAAGTAGGCAAAACGTAATATTAAGCAAATTCGAAGTAGAAACTAGATATTCAAACAATTAGTATCGAAGAACGGCCCTTCGGTCGAGTCAAAGTCTTCAGAAATCATCGCAAACAACCAAACAATGCATGCAAGTGAGAGAATTCGCCCTCATTATCGACAACGACACAAAATTAAAAATTAGGCATGCAAAGGTAAACCATCAGAGGCAGCTCATGTCAATGCGGTTTGCCATAACTCCCACAGACAATGTACAGGAATTCATTTCTAAAATTCCTCTGGGGGTTCGATCATTTTACTTTTAACGATAATAGTGCTCCACTTGATTGCCTAAGAAAGCTTATTTTAGGAGCAGTATACCTGAAAGGTGACAGGCAAAATTGTCAGGTGGCACATTTTAAAACAGTATAAATTTTCCTGCAGTTCACAAAAAGAAGAAAGATATTCTGCTCACATAAGTGAATCTTTCATAAGGTATCCTAAGAAATAAATTTCTATAAAGAGGCATTTTTCTTTTTGTAGAAAGGCAACTTGAAAGAAATTGAAAGAGTTGAAAGTTCCTTGTTTAGAATAATGAGTTGTCACGTAATTTAGAAACCTTACAAAAGAACTAAGATTTAAAGTAGATAATAGGAGTTGAACAATGCAGTTTAAAAGTTTACCGAAATCGGTTACTGTTACCTTAAAGCTAGCAGAAAATGGTTAATTGGATTCAATGTCTCACCTGTAGCTACAATTAGGGTTGTACAACAACAGGTAATTGCTTTGATGTTGAAAGATCCCGGGGCCATCACGCGATCCAGAACATCCATTTTCTGTCGAATTCAGAAGAAAAGAAATTTGATTCCAGATTTCTTTGGATGTATTCTTCTGCTCCTTGACTTTATTTATTGTATTTTATCTCCTGTCTCGACACCTTCAAGGCAGAAAACAGAACTGTCTATTCACTCGTTCTACCCGTTTATTCTGCTTCGACTGTATTTTGTCACGCAGTTCCACCAAAAGTATTTATCAATATTACATGTGCGTGTTAGAAAAACTCAAAGCTTATGTGTTTTCTTTTTAGATGACAGCATCTTTCTTGAATAATCGTGTGCAGCCTGTCCAGTTCCAGCAAATTAGCAAACGATCGTGTAGTGTTTTGAACAATTTGAGACCACAATGATCAGTGAACAGCGTTGCGCCTCGTTGGCAACGCGTGAGCGTTGGAGTTAAAATATTCCGCTTTGAATTGACGTGTCACAACTTCTGGCAATAAAAGTGCAATTTTCCTTTTTTAACTGCGGAAGTTGATTTTGCAGATGAAGAGTATTTTATTTGTGGTCAGTCCTAGTGCACACAACCATTGACCATCCACTTGAGAACGAGACAACATTAGGTGTGACCATTAATCCAATTACATCTTCTTATACAATCGCCAGCGACAAGTTTAGCTCATTGAGTATGCAAATTTTGCAAGTTAATCCAGGCTTCTGTGGGTTGTATGCAAATAAGGTTCCCTAATCTGGATGCAGCCTCACGTCCTCTGGATGCTTTCCAGTATTGTTTTCCACTTCTAGATGGTTTATGACCGCACTTTTTCCCGTGACCTGTTGATCTCTTTAGGCACTAAATCTGGAAATATAAGGTGGCAATGCATGAAATATTAACCCCCTTTTACGGTCATGCAACCAGTGTTTCTGCAATAAAAAACAAAAGATGATGGTTCGTGGTAACAATACATAAACTGGACCGTAACGGTCAGTCCGGTCCTAAAGTGGGAGCATTTTATCCCTTATTTTGCTAGAAAGACAAAGCTTAAAGGCTCACAAACATGTGCCCAGGACATATAAATAGCAACACTTGAAAGGCCTCTTGGTGATACTGCGCTGTATTTTTACTACCATAGAAAGTACACATTCAATGCAAAACAGCATTTTTACTTCCTTTCACCAGAGCTAAAAATCCATGTCTGAATCCTGCGTAAATGTGTCTTACTGTGTAGTAAAATCTATGTAAACAGGAAAAACAACCAAACTGTGTGTTCAGTGAATGGCTAAACATTTGTATATGTAGAACTTGCATATTACTTGTCCTCTGTGTGTAAACAATGCAAATTCAAATCATATTAAGAGAAGATTCCTCTTGTCACTCAAAAGTTGCATGGCTGAAACGGATGGAAGTTTAAATGATTGTGCAAAAACAAATAACAAGCGTTGCCTAATTGCGTTAAACAAATCAATCTTGCAATTAACGTAGTCATGGGGCAAATTACACAGCACCAGTCACAGAACAAATGTGCCCAATTGCATAATCACTGATGTATTTACCACTATGTGTTTCGAATAAGCCGATTATGGCGTTTCAAAGTTAAGGGAGCGTGTGAGCTCATTACTCCAAGTGCGGAAAGATCCTTGGTTACAGAAATATAGCACGCTGAGAAACACTCACGTGCCGAGAAAATGATGCATTTATCTCTGCGTGTAAATCATTGCGAAAACAGTAAAAAAGCTCCATTAATTAGCGGGATCTCATTAATCCTTCTTTAATTAGCGATACATTAAAAATGTAAGTTTCTGTTACTTCTTCATTAATTAATTTCTAGTTCTTTTCCGTTATGGTTTGCTGCATGTAATTGTCAAATTTGCCGCCTTTCACCATACTTTTGTTAACTAATTTTGTCTTCAGAAAATCTGAACAGAGAGAGCTCTTTTTATAGTTTTTCCCATGAAATTTACTTGCGACGCTGGGTGACCTGACATATTTCTTTGTTTGTAAATGGAACTATAAAAATGGCACATGAGGACAATGTCAACCAATATAACAGTAAAAGGTATGATTACTGTCAATAGAAGTGGTCTCATCAAGTAATTTCATTGCTTTTACGAGTAGCCCACACCTCTGACACAGGTAATAATGATATTGTAATAAAATTCTCAATAAAACTGTGGCTCCTTCTGTGGTCTCATGCAGGGATACCGCGCATACAAATTATGTGTTCAATATGCAGACACATGCTTGTTATGTGTAGTTTTACCATGAAAAATTCATATGGGACTTCCCATTTTCATTTCTTTTCCTTGTAGCACTTTCAGATATCATACATCAAGAGTATGGTTCCCCAGAGCTTGAGCCTTGCTTCTTTTAACCCTTAGGTTTCCTTATAAATTATTGAAGATGTAAGGACCAATATTTATGGATGCCAATAAGATGTACATTCCCTACTTACACGGAAAAGGGTCAATTTCCACTACATTTTAACAACTGTAGTCACCGACTATCAACTGTGAAAATATTGCTGAACTGGACAGTGACCATAAACTCTCTATCGTGTTAATCTAAACCACATATCTTTGGTCACAGAACTGACCTCATCAACTGCACACCTACACCACTTGAATACTCAGCTCCAAATCCCAGGAAATTCCACCTTCGATAAAATGAAGCTGGACTACGTTGTTACGTTCATCACCATAACACTATTTCTCATTGCGGCAATTTGTACTACACTACTGTTCTGAAAAATAAGCTCCCAAGGGTCTCCAAATGGAAGCATTACTATTATTGATTCCTATTTCGCCACATTTCCTTCCTGGGCTTTTTCAGAAAGTATTTTCTGTCTTTTATTCTGCCAACAAAGGGTTACTTGCTCCGTAGTAACCTAACTTTTTAAGATGTTAATGAACAAAAGAAATATAGTATAATTCCGAGAGAACCCTTTTTGTTGGCAACTCTTTGTACCTTTTGAACACCTTGTTTTGAAGCTGCGATTAAGTGAAATCCTACACAGTTTTCTGCCTTTCTAATGGGGAAAGATTTCGTGTCTTGCTTTTGTTAAAACATTAATCAGACAAATTTGCCTGAAACGATAAGACTCCAGAGAAAATTTTTCATTGTGATTCTTGGCGTGCTCTAATACCCGCCTTTGATTGCGACTTTAATTCAGTCTGCTTATGAGGAATGAAAATCAAGCTGGCCCATTTACTGCAGCTCGGTCCTTCATCTTTAAAGTATGAAACGTGTAAGTTGTAGTGTGAAATGTTATCTGCGTGATTCATACAAGTTTTATCTTTTAATTATCCGGACAGTAGCTTCATCTCTCTATTGTCTTCGTTCTCCGGTGTTGTTTTGCGGTATTTTCTGAAGCCTTGCCAACAGAATTTTTTTTTCAATTTTAAATTACATCGTCACACAGCACACAACAGATCGAGTTCGTGAAGTACAACTGATATCATATTAATTAAGTAGAATCAAAACAGTTTGAACTAAAGATGCAGTCGTGACTTGTTTTAATTAAATTCTATTGAATTATTACATTTTTGCAGTGAACAAACAATAAGGAAACAATAACAAAAACAACACATTTTATGAGAATCTTTGGTTATTATTTCTTGAAAGAAAAAGAAACGGATGTAGAGACAAGCAACACGATTATGACGTTCAACATGCGTAGGAAACCTTCTGTGTCTCCCTTTTGTTGCAGTTTATTTCTTTCATTAAAATCATTTCAGTTTCTTTGCATTGTAATATAAAAAACAGTGAGGGACTATGTTGTGTTAAGGCACTGATATTTGTGTGCAAATTATATTCTGTGCATGACTCGCACTTCGATGCATCAATTGGTGGCTCGTAGTTTAGTGACGGTTATTTTTTGGTGAAGGACGATTGATCTCGTGCAGATTTGGTATTGGTGACAGTGTGGGCAGAACAGAGGAACTCAGAACCTGGTACTCCGCACACAGATCAGGGTGCAAGGGTCGTTAGTGGTTGGCCATTTTTGAGAGTCAAAAATGGCCAGAATAGCCAATTGACCACAGTTACTAAACAGTGAAAGGATAAATTACTCAGCCCCTTTCCCCACCCTAATCAACCATTACCAGAAATCACAAAAGTGCCCAAATTGTGAGTTCGATCTTTGGGTTTAATTTCTGAGCCTTGGATCAGCTTTTGACATAAGCATGCGGCCAGGCATTTTGAAAGTCATCCATTAATGGAAACGACAGAAATAGCCCAGTCACCATCAACAAGCAGTACATTACTTCTCACACACATTGTCTTCAAAGGGCTTGGAATTATGATCAAGATTAGGATATGTATTTATGATTTTTCTGAGGACACAAAACAGGGACCTGTACACAGACCCGTGAAAATGGTATTTCACTCTGACTTTTTGTAAATCCTTCTGGATTGGAAAGACAGTATTTAATTGCTGTTCCATTACCGAGATAGATAAGAAATCGTCTTCTGTGTTTCAATGTGTGCTATCACATTTTCGGTCTACCTTGGGTCTCTTCCATCAATGGGACATCCTTTCACAATGAGGCAGCTGTTTACTTGACAACCGTTTCCTACTTGCTACTTCTGTTTCGCAGAGTTCATTGATATTTTCAGTCTCTTGATAAATTTGTGACGCCAATACGACGCTGTTCCGTAAGACGTTTTAAAATACGAATCTAATTTATTTGGGAAACCCAGTTGATCAGACATTCTGTACCATCGAATATACCGTCGAAAAATTTTTTTTCCTTTTTTGACCTAAATTATACTTTGACTTCGTAGACAGTATTCAAATCGAACTGGTATCAAGTTGCCATGGAAGCCAAAAGTGAGCACATTTTTACATTACATAATTTCTAAATCATTACTTCAATTTAAACTGAACATTTTTGAAATGTAAACGTTGTTGAAAGTGCACTATAATTGTCATGCAGTTGAGAATGAAGATATATGTCATGTCACACACACTCTAATTCAGTAAATGAAGAGAAGGCTCACTCGCGCAGATTTGGAAGGCCCCAATGGTCCAGTGGGCTGGGGGCATTTGTGTTGACACTGTGAAACAGTTTTGTTGGCAGAATGGCTGAGTTAAACTATAAACCCTAAGCCAACACACGGCTGTCAGTTCCAGTGGAAATAAACAAAATCTCAGAAGTTATAATAACATACCTCAGCGGGGATCCTTGGGCTCCTGGCAGATAGTTGACTAGGGCACCATAAGCATAACAGTTTTGGAATCAGAAGTGTCAGACACTTCCCTGAACAGTGTCCAAATCTAATGGAAATTAGTTAAAAAGAGTGAGAGAAGGTGCCAAACCCCTCTTATATATGAAGGTGACTCTTACATCACTGGTGACAGACGTTGTCTCCGCATGGCATAAAACCTCTACATTTTGTTTAGATTACAATCTTCCAACATAACAATTGATTAATTTATCCACTGAATCTCCTATTTAGAAATAGAATATGTTCTGGTTCACTTTTCAAAAGTTATGGCAACTTGTCAGTAGTTTTATTTGAAAACTAACTGCTGTATGCAGGTATGTCTGCACTACAACTTCTCATTCCCAAGGTCTTTGGTCCAATGTCCTTTCTGGGGGAGGGGTACCCCAGTCCTGGGTTCTTGCCAAGGCCTCTGGTCCATGTCCTTTCGGGGGCAGGGGGCTACCCCAGTCCCAGATTATTTCCAAGGCCTCTGGTCCCAGGTCCTTTCAGGGGTACCCCAGTCCTGGGACAGGGGTACTCCCCTGGGCAAGACAGAACTGGGAAACCCCCTGGTCAGGACTTGGGTACCCCAACCACCAGTACTGGGGTATCCTCCCGACATGTTACGCTGCGGGCGGTATGCCTCGCGCGGTTTCCCGCAGAAGGACTTTCTTGTTTTAAATAAATTTTACCGTGATATTTTTATGCACAGAGTATTTTCTTCGAGACATTGATTACTAAACAAAACCGCATAGTTCTTGTTTCATCTATTAATTATCATAAACACACCATAAGAAGGAAAATCTAAATAAATTGTTTACATCTGTATGAGAAAAAAAGTTTCATTACGCAAAATAACACTTTCTGCGAAAAAGGTTATCAAAAATTTGAAAGTTACTTGTTTCTGTTCCATAAACAACAAAGGTCGCTGTTATAATTCATAAACCTCGATCCCCAGCTGGAAATTGTTGTGTTTAATTCCAAGTCTTTAAAACCGTTCCTTGATTATGAGATAGATTTTCAAATTTGTTCAAATGTAAAACACATTTATGTGTACACGTGTATTCTTCATATTACATTTACTTATGCACGCATCATTTTTATCGTAATGAGATAATACATTGTGTAAATACAACATGAATCCTCATGCCCGTCACAAAACCAATGTTTCAAAGTGCGTAAATACAGGTAAGCCTCCCACACTTGAGATAAATCATAGGAAAATAAAAGGATCTAGTTGAGATAAGTGTAAAAGTGCACAGTGATAGCACTGAATCTATTTATAAGTGATCGATAGCACTGATAACCAGGTATGTTTAATTTCATTGCAGAATATTACATCCTCTTCCGTTTACTTTAGCACACTAGAACATATTCGTGGGCGTTTCGTTTGAACTTTCCCATTCAAATTCCAACAACACATTCACTTTGTTCAGTCTTCTAGCATATTACTAAATGTATTTTATGTTTGAAGTTTTAATTAAACATTAACCGAATTAGGGAAAAAAACTTGTTCCAACAAGATCAATCTCCCACCTAGTTTCTTTTAAAATTAAATTTCACCAGCAGTGGATTGAAATAATCGGTGAAGCAACAAAAAACAATGTCTTCCTATCTCATGATGCAAGGAGATCTGAATCTCCCCACCCGAGGACAAACTGACTTGACTGAAAACTACGTATGCGGTCGGTTGCAATCTTGTACAGTTCAAATTTAGTCTCAATAGAAAATAATTCATTTACGGGTTCAGAGCTAATCCTTCATTTACAGACAATAAAGCAAGCCTGAGTGCCGTGGCTTCCTGCTCCTTTCCTTCTTCATTTATGTTCGTTCCCTTGAGAAAGATGATAATCAGATTCACATTTTGTAACATTTATTTTAATCTACATCGAATTGCGTTTTAAGCTGCTATTTATTATAAGACTATATGTACGTACATGTACGTACTATTTTTATTCGACGTATTTCATTTCAACAAATGATGTATAATTTCTATTTAACACAACAAAACTACTACGGTCAAGGAAAATCTGGGAGCTGGGCAATTTCATTTGTGGTCAGTGCAGAAGAATTAGAATTACATAACAAAGAATGTCTCACTTCCAATAGCAAAAAATACAGTAATAAATCTCCTTCAAAATACAATGACTTAAAAAGTAATAAAGTAATAATAAAAAGTAATATTTTAAAATCTTAACTGAGACATTTTCCTTGGTATTTGAAATATAGTTTGGTCAATGAAAAGTTTCGAATGATATCAGTCCTTTTTGTGGGCGAAACCCGGATCATCCTTTTGGGGGTAACATCTGCTCCGGGTTTAAAGCTAGGGTGGATCTCCTCGCTTGCCATTGCTTACATGCTACAGATTCCTCAGATTTATCTCAGTAGTGACGGATCTAGGGGGTGCGAGGGACGTCCCCCAACGGCCGAAATTTCTTCATTTTTCATGCCGTTTTCGGGAAAAATTGGTCAAATTATAGGTAGGAAATCCTGGATCCGCCACTGCTCAAAGTGCAACACCTGCTGACCTCTTCAAAGTCATTACATGGTGATCCAATCCCTTTTCTAACTTTTTGAAGCAAAGGTAAGGGGTTGAAACTGGGATAAGGTTTTCTTGCACATCTTACTCCAGAAAAATTAAATTAATCAAATTATAGTAAGATAATCATCGGAACAAGAAAGTCCTCCTGCGTGACTGCCCATGGCACAGCATCACTTCCTCTCCTGCCGTAGGGTACCCCCTGTCCTGTCTGGGGCTACTGCTGTCTTGTCCAGGGGGTACTGCCCCGTCCTAGGAACTGACTGGGGTACCCTCCCCTTCCAGACAGAAGAGGGGTTCCCCCTTGGAGAGAACCTAGCCGGAGACAGGGGGTACCCACCAGAAAGGACCTGAGACCAGAGGCTGTGAAGGGACTTAGGACCAGAGGCTGGGAAGGGATGTGAGACCAGAGGCCAGGGTACCCCCCCCCCCGAACAGACACACACCTGTGAAAACAACCTCCCGTCGTACTACGTACGCGGGCGGTAATAACAAATTAGACGTTTTCATGTAATATAAAAGTATTCTGAGTTGATAATCGGATTTTTGTGCTACTCTTGAAAATTTCTGAATTTTAAGCAATCATTGGTATAAATTTCACCAATGAAAATACAATGTTTTGTATACAGTGTGTGGAGTGTGTTTTACTGTAATTAATAAAAACTTGTTAATCTAAATCTAAAATCTGTCTTGTCTGCGACAGTATCAGGTTAAGTTTTATTAATGGTAAAGCGTCTACGTTCTTAATAACTGTGACATGTGAGAAAAATACAAATTACAGATGTAGAATTTCGTGCTGCATGGAACTTTTTTGTCTTCAAAGCAAAAAGGACCAACA
This sequence comes from Haplosyllis leylae, assembly GCA_038406175.1. Classification (NCBI taxonomy): domain Eukaryota; kingdom Metazoa; phylum Annelida; class Polychaeta; order Phyllodocida; family Syllidae; genus Haplosyllis; species Haplosyllis leylae. Next base: position 7,422 of record JBCAUG010133884.1, on the reverse strand, counting down.
GATTATAGAGTTCGGGTAACATTTCAAGAGGATCTTGTCAATACGGACAGGGTAAATGATATCTTGCATGTTGATGTGTATTTCAATATTATTGAGTACCAGGCAAGTACCCCCACATTAAATATCTATTTCTGGCATAGTATGTTGGCAAGACCACCTTTAAATAATATCAGTGGAAAATGTTCCGTATAGCCCAGGTAATGATTCGGCAAAAGTCGGTGGGAAAGATATTTTCAAAAGCAACGTATTCGAGGAAACCTAAACGTGCCAATGGAAATGTACAACATTTTCAAGATAAAATATTTTTCAACATTTTGCCCTTACTAGAAATGAACGTAAAACATGGCATGGCAATCGATGAATGACCATTGTTGTGTTAAGCATTGACGGGGTGTCTGTGAATAAAATAATATTGTGAATAGTGTCCGTTTAGATGATTGGATGGTTGAGTTTACGTTCATTTCTAGTAATGTAGGGTTGCATTGGACTTCACAGTTAGGCCTTAGTTAAATTCAAAACTTAAACTTCCTCTTTCAAACTCGCGATTTCACCCACACAATCTTACAAAATTTCCTGCTGATGCTGAGTCTAAGTATTTTTACGCCTATGAAGCTAAAGGATGACAAACCCAATTGGCTAAATAGATTCAAAGAATCCAATTTGAGATAACTACAATCATAAATAAACTCCGTTACTGGATATCGTAACAAATTTGTTACGCTTGCCATCAAAATTATATAAGGATTTAAATATCTTCCCCCAGAGGAAATCATTTTCTAATCATCATGTTGCAAATTTGGCAAGAAGCCCTAAAGATACATAATCCAATCGCTTTTCAGCCGAATAAATTGCCAAAGCAGTTGACATTTTATGTGAGAACTGAGTCAATAATCATCATCATCGTAATCATTTTGTTCAATAAATCTTCCGGTAGGATTTTCTTTCACATGCAGTATGTTTATGGAGCATTAAAACTTTGTTATTGGTGTAATATCTTGAGTGGAATACCATAACAATTGCAAATGAGCAGTCTTTAAAGGTTTTCTTACATTGATTCATACAACGCCTCCGAAAAGATTCGTTTTTGTTTCCGCTCAGTGTGCACAGCCCTCAAAATGTTGTAATTTTGTTTCGTTTTCTTCTAAGAATTCACGAAAATTCACTGACTGTTTGAAATAGACAGGTGAATTGCCCATTGTGTGAAATGATGGGCTTTTCTTTAGTCGATTACTTCTCCTTTCTGAAGGAGTTTGATGCAGTAAACAACCGAAGCAGACAGACACTGCCAGGCAGATAACTGTTCATAAAGTCATCTCTTTGCCATTTTATTCCTTTAAATCCCCTTACTTTGACTTCCCATGTGGCTGGTGCAGCCAGATTAGCTAATCTACAGCACCTAAGCAATTTCTTTGTAATTGGTTCAGATGGGAACTGCAAATAAGCACTGACATTGGATTCCAGGGCAAAGTCTTCGTCTGAAAGTTTGTGAAGCAAATATATGTCAGTAACTTCGCAATCGCCCTTCTTCGTAATGGTCTCTTTTTTACAGTGCTTGTTTCATTGTTGTGGTCTGACTGTCCAAATACAAGACTGCAGCATTCGACACCAATTCAGACAGAATAATTTGGAAAGAAAAATAGCTTGAAATCAACCTGCAGATGTGTCACTTTACATGGCAGCGTCAAGTTCTTGTTCACATTGTATCTTTGACTTTTTTGAATGGAATGATCAGATGTATCCAAAAACAAGAAATCAAATGACTTTCTAAGTAAAACATTGAAAACAATTTAACAATTTGGTCTGTGGTATCGGAATGTTCAGTTCAGAATGCTCACCAGTGTGAATAAATCTCGTAGTGAAAATAAAGAACAAGGTCTGTTTTCAATTGGAACATTTTTAAATTTAAAGATGCCATATTTTGTAAAGGCTGCTTTTCTACTCCATACGTTTTCTTTCTTTATGGTATATATGTTAAACAACTTTATGCGAAGAGAACCCTCAGCTTTCAGTTCTGACATCAGGCTAACTGAATTCAGAACGTAATCCACTTATTGAAGAGAAGCACAAAGAGTACATATGGTTATTATGGTCACATCTCTTGGCTCGGTAGTTATATTTGATTTTGTATTCACAGGCAGAACGTTCTTTGTAATCTATTCTACCATGCCAAAGTGTGGTACGGTGCTCTGAACTGTGAGTTTTGTCAATGTAAGGTCAGAGTCAACTCACTACTGCTGGGAGTGGTAGGTTGGAAATGGTAGGTTGGATTTCATTTTGCACTTTGAAAAAAGTGCCTCCTTAGACAAAAACAAAATGGCTACTTAGATCTAGTTGGATGAGTTTCTCTGCAAAATAAAGACAAATGTTGTGAGTTGGTAACTCACCTCTTGAGGTCTGAGTCAACTCACAATTCCAGACCGTTATCTATTTTTTAAACCACACTTTTTCCTCGTTACGTCGACACAATCACTCCGCTTGGATAAAATAGTTCTTTTTTAGGAGTACATCAAAGAGAAACGTATGTCGGAGACATGGTCTTTCTTCCCACGTGTACCTAGGTCTGGTTATCTGAAAGGTTATTTTCCTTACTTTCGGAAAAACCTTCGTGTCATTGACTTCATCGGAAACCTAATAGGATTTCAAGGAGAGTTATGCTGTGTAATCGCTGACTAATAACAGAGAATATCGACATTTCTCTTTATCAGTAGTCTGTCCCACCCCAGCATCTATTAACATAAACCCATCTGTATCAGATTTTTGTAATGAGATTGGCATCGACACTGAGACTGCGTGGTCACACGTACCAATTTGTTACGGCGTTACAATCATTGCATGTCCCACAAATACCAGTGTAGCCACGTCATATTCATCGACATCGAAATTGTTAAATGTGAACAGCACATTAGGCACCTTCTTGTACTGAAATGTAATATTCATTCACCTTGCTCTTGAGGTACCTTCTCTCTAACTTTCTTTGTGACTGGTAAAGATAATTACCAATCAATAAAGTACCAGGCAAAATCTTTGTGGTTGGTTCTGAAGAGAATTGCAATTGAAATCAGAGAGTAAGCTTTCGGATGACAATGTGTTCGTTCTATCGTAGAAGCATTTCATTCCATAATCATCCTTTGAGCCCAAACACAGAGATGATCGATCAAGAAGTATTGGTACAATTTGCAAAGGGACTTTTCTTTGAAACATGATAGCCTTTCTGGGTATTTGTGGCTGGTATTGATAAAATTTTAGTGAACATTCTTGACAAACATTTTGGACAAAAAGAAAACGAAATGTACATGTTGTCCGTCCGTAACAACAGTGGCAAAAGTTCTATGTTCAACACATTGTAGATGAAATGACCATGTCTCGTTTTTATTTTGTAACATTAGCACCCTGTAGGAAGAACATCTATTTCTGACTGTTTTGGATGGCATCAATTAGTTCTGACTGGGTTTTACAATGGTGGTCTTTGAGAAAATATAGAAATGGATGCTCTTCCGGCAGTGTGATCAGTAGGAATTGAACTGGGTTCCGTGCTCAAAAATGATTGCAGTCAATTGGTAAAACCAAGCATGTCCCTTTTAGTTTTTGTTCAACTTCAGTCATGTCTGTAAATTCAAGGAAAGAATTGGAAGCTATTAATTTGTCACTTGCTAAGGGGTATCAGTTTTGCCTGAGGTTTACTGCTACTTTTTTTCTTCCATCATTGTGATTTATCTTCCCCTCACTGCAAAAAAATACTATTTAAATCCTCAGGGCTAATTATGATGGAGAACCAAATTAAAACCAGATAATTTTATCAGTAAACTGAAAGTAGCAACAGCAAATTGCCTTGAATGGAAGCTTTTACTTTTGTTACCGTTTCAAGAAGTGCAGGAAAGAAATCTTGAACGAATATCTTTGCAGACCACTTGTGGGAAAATCATGTATATTTGATGAGAGGATAAGAGCCTCTTGACAGGATATTGTTGAACAACTGGGAATGATATTGATGGGATAATGTTCTACTTCAATATGTTCATTACGAGTTGCATTAATTCTTGATGGAAAGGATTTCGCGGTTGAGGTGTTTTTCTATCTATCGCTTCCTTTGCAACCAGATAATTCTATCAATTAAGTCAGCAGTAATTATTGACGTTCAGTGCCCCCAGAGGTGAGACTTTAATTATGTACATCTGCAGGTTCGCCAGTGTAGTGGTATAAATTTTTGAAAGCTAAGTCCAATCGACTTGTATTGTTGCGTTCATGTTGCGGTCAATTATGAGTGGTTCGCGTGATCTCTGCAGAGAACGTCGTAATTCGTTAAAATGTGAATCTAGATTCATACAGGTACGCTTTCAACGTCGACGAAATGATGTTCTTACCAACACCAAAGTGGATCAGACATTTCAGAATAAATTTGTGGTACGTGTAAGTGAACAATGCAGACGAGGGGAGGCTCGCAAGCGAGTGAGTGAGTACAGGTAATGAAACTCAATTCTACAATATGAGGATCGTTATGTGCAAGGAAGTAAGCCTGTAGACGACGAAGGAAAAACAATCGTTTTAAAATCCAAGTCCAAATTAGGGATACCAATGCCTTCACGAATTGATCGTTGTCTTCTTCTGTCCTATTTGAGACTTTTCAGACTGTGACAGCAAATGAAAGTTTGTTGAGGGAAAAGGAGTTACGAAGAGCTTTTGCTTGGATAGTCCATTGATCAGTGCTTCCACTATTCTACTGCAAAAGTGTTCTAGAAGTTTCTTCAACACAAGAATAAAGCGAATCAATAAAAAAGACGCTAAACCGTGATAATTTACTGGCGTTTTAGAAGAGAAAAGGTGACTTTGCCCCAAGCGAAAATAACCCTTTTGGAACAAGACATGCTCATCAAAACACATTGTGCTTTATTAGGCATAGCTTATTGATGTGTTTTCAATGTCATTTGAAGGAATTTATTGAATTTCTTTCACAGACAGTGTTTACCCTGGTGTGAATGTATTACTGTTAGTAAAAAGAGAGGCTCTTCCAAGAAATCTGCACTTTTTACTAAGGACACATCTGATCTCAGACTTTGTTGGAGTCACCTTTCAAATTGTCTGGGGCCATACCCCTCATTGATATCCATATTAGTATCGCACAACAGGAAGAAGTCTCCTACTCTTGTAAGGAAGACATATGAATAGTTTATTAAGGGCAAGGCCTTTTTGCCAACAGAATCATTTCAGTAGAATAATCAAAACGGTTTTATTTTTCAACTCAGTACAGCTTTGCAAACGATTGTTTCTGAGAAAAAGCACTTTGTTCACAGGAATGGAAACAGAATATGATTAAATTTTTTGCAGCTCTGGTTGGTTAAAGACGGAGGTATTTCAATCAGAGTACAGATCTTTAAATTATTTTTAAATTTGTTTTAAACAGAACAGAATAGTATATATTTCTATTTGTGCTTTTAATTTGTTCACTCTACGATCGTACAAAACCTTTTATATTAAGATTTGTTTGTATTTAATTCCAATAGTCTATGTTTCAGGTTATCTTTGAGGCTTAAAGGTTAGATTTTTGTTTACAATTAGGCCTTTTTGCTATCATTTTGCAGCCTGGGATTCGTCTTTTAACGTGTGTACCAAAATATTTTTTGAAGTTGAACTTACATGGAAGAACCATAGGTCTATTACTGAGGTTTCAGAGAAATAAGGCAAAAGAACCTATGTATTGCCATCAAGTCAACACTTGGAACATTCTTCCTCATTATATTTGTTACAAATGAACACAAATTAATTATGTTGAGAGTTACAAAAACACCATTAGCAGACAAAAGTAACAGCAATGGCACTTGTTGGCCAATGTTATTGGCAGCCATATAAAGAGTACTGTGAATCAATATTACTTCCATTGGTTGGCTTAAATTTTGTTTTGGGAGGTCTTTTCTGCTTTTACTGACAGGATATCTACGTCTCCATTCACATCAAACTAACTGGATTTTGTCAGCAATCTACTTACAGCTGTGGGATATGAAAGGGAGAGTATGGTTGAGGTCACCTCTTCTTTCGCACTCAATCCATAATGAGCAGAAATTCACTTTATTGTGTATTCACACAGACACAAAGGCTTTTGTATTATGACTTGTCTACACTTATACGTTCCTTCCACGTTCGGCAAGACTCGCAAAATTACTTCCTGTGACATCGAGTTCTGTCTTGGAAGTCGCAAACTACAGAGGGTCTGTAGAGAATACCTCACACTGAGACTGCACCATGCTGATCTATTGTCAAAAGCAGAAATGTTACTGCGAAAGTTCGACCGTACTTTTTTATCTATTTCCAGTGCACACAACACTTACTGCAATGAGAAGTTCGAAAAAATAATTGCTGGCTCGTTAGAGTCAGTTAGTTATTACTTGGGGGGGGGGGGACTCGTAACATCCTGTAAAAAGAGATTCATGAGCCTTTGGCAGTTTTATTATAATTAGGCCTACTTTAAGCTACAGTCATTGGTAAGAATTTGTTTACACAGAATGCTGTCATAACATCATTTTGCATGTGCCAGCAATTAGGTCAATGACACAATGTCATATTTCTTTTCGTAGTTGAATAGTGGGAGTAGCAAACGTGTAGGTTTTAGGAGTATTCAACAAACTAAATTGCTTGGACTACAAAAAGTATAATTTATTCTTTGTTCATTCTGCTGCTGTTAAACGAAGATAAATACTGTAATAGATCTACAGAGCTGAATAAAAATTGTTCAAATATAATCACTTTGCAAATTCTTTAGTGCCTTTATTTGCACAAAGCAAGATTGATGATTAATAAATGTGTAATGCTTTTTGTAGGCCGTGCACTTCCTCGACTTTTTGAAATCCATAATTACTAGATGGATTGTTGCTTTCAGTGGTATTGTATTTCCCCTTCAAAAGTTTCATATTTTTGTCAAAGCTGCACCGAGCATATGGCCCTGTCTGCTCCATTAAGGTTCATTTTAACAAACACTTTTAGATTCAGATTTAATCCAGTGTTGGTTGACTTCATATCAAACAATAATTCAATCTAAACTTTTTGTCGTAACTGTAACTGTATGACACATACTTCAGGGTGAGAAAAGCAAAAAGGTTGCTGCACACCTGGTGTTCTAGTGTCTTTTCTGACCAATTGTCCTTCCTTACCTTATCGCATTTGAACTGAGCTCACGTAATCTGACTTGATGAGTAGCATAAGCAATAGGTATTAACCTAACATTACACAGTTTTCCTGATGTTTGTGGATATCTTCATGAGTCAGCCTATTTGGCTGGTGTTAAATTATCTTGCTTCATTCTTCTGAATAATTAAATTGTTATCGGCCGCGTACGAAGTACGAGGGAAGGTAATGTTTTCACTTTGTTTGTCCGTCCATGAAGGGAGGGAAGGGGGGCCCCACCCCTGCCCTGTCCCCCCCAGGACCGGGCAG
>JBCAUG010133773.1:0-20911 GCA_038406175.1 Haplosyllis leylae | reverse complement strand
AACCACAGAAAAAATACGCTTGTGCCTCATTCCATCAAACCAACTTTGGTCTGTTACAAAGAGTAGAATGTTTTGATTCAAACTGTGAGCTATTGCGTGGGTACCACCACAACCACCACCTAAAACCAAACTACCTGACTGAAATACTAATACATGTTCTTGAGACACGTCACTGTGAATTGCTCTTTGTCATAAAAGACACTTTTTAATTTAGGAAAGAATCAGACAGATTGTTGTTTTGCGGTGTAATTTACATCAACTATGGCATTAATTCAATTGCGTTTAGCACATCGTGGCACATGGTTTTTTAACCGTCAAACATATGAGTTGTTTCCAGATAATGTTTCAAGGAAAGGAACGCGGTTATGCCTAATTAAAGTAAAAATTGTCATGAGGATTATCCCCATTGTTGTTTTTAAATGTTGTAAAAATGGTTTTGACCACTTCCAGCAGATGTCAAATCCGTGTTATCAATGTAGTTTGAATGATTGGGTCAATAAAACATCAGATTCTTCAGTGACATAACCTAGCAGTAGAGTTTTGTGTGAAATACAAAAGTTGGCATCATTTTCATTTCTGCCATTTCTCTGTACCAGTACTGAGCACCATTCAGTATGTTAACAAGACACATGAAACTAAGATATTGCCAGTAGTTTGAAACTAATTTTACCTTTGTGAAATTAAAATAATTAATTAATTCAGATCAGCACTAAAATTAATGTGCTCTAATGGTTATGTTTGCCAACTTGAAAAAAATCAAAGTTGTCATGATAGCACATAGAGAGGTTGAACGTGTAAGATTGCATAACTTTGACTTCAGTGGTCTGAAATTGTTTACTAATATCAAATAACAAACACTGTAAAGGTTACGACATTAAAGTTAGTTAGTACCCGAAATTGCAAAGAATTAGTTTGTTGAATATTAAGCTGAAGATTCCAAATCTAAATCACAGTTTCTAATTTGATGCTAAATGGTTCTGCTGTGGTGATGTTGCTAATTGAACAAATTCCAATTGATCTGATGCTAGAGTTGACACAAATAATGCTAATATTTACATTCCAAGACAATTATGAAAAAAAAGTCGAGTTCTCTGTATGGTGGTTATCACTGTTGTCTACATTATTTCTCACACATACCTGCGTGTATGAACTTTAAAAATTTACTTGAGAATACACAGGAACCAGAATGTTTTATGATTCTACAACTGATTATGGAAGAATGCTTAATCTTTGCTGCTACTTTTCGGACGCCAGTGATACTTTTTACTCTATTGTCGTGTCTGAGGTGTCTTTATGATGGAAAGCTGATAAACCATTTGTGGCTCCAAAAACAATTTGTTTTCTGACATATCACATCAAAGTATGTGAAGAGACTGACATTGTCTCCAATGCCCATCTCAAAATAAAGTGGGTACACCTCACTCAGAGATAAAAGAGACAGGCCCAGAGCTTTGTTCACTTCACATTTTATGGGAGCAGAAATCAATAGCTATTTGTTTTCTTACCAAAACAATATCTGACATTTTGGTTTTCAGGTATTCAAATGTCAAAAAATATTTTGTACGCAAAACACAGAACAAATGTTATTTTTAACGTTGAACAAAGAGACCTGTGTGGAAAATTAGAGCAGAAATATTGTGTTATACTATGTGAATTGTTAAGAAGACGCCAGTACTCACCCTTTGGTTTCCGTATTGGTCTGAGACGTACTGCCAGTGGAAGGCGTCCATGCTGTAAGACACCATGAATGACGTCACCCACTCGACGCCATCTCCACGTCCTTGTGTCATGACACCCGTTACCTAGTAGCAATGAAATTAAGATATTTTAAAACAAAAGCAAAATGCTACCTATCTTCACTATCTTCATGTAAGTTCAAAAGAATACATGTTTCAAAAATCTATCGTGAAATCTTTTGATACACACAGATCACAAAAGTAAAGAAATCTTTGAAATCTTGAATGTTAGATGTTTCAGAATTCATTAACACCATTGTAAAATCTTTTCTGTTCTGTCTGAAAATAAATCATTGCCGCACGCGTGCGAAGTAGGACAGGAAGGTAATATTTTCATTTTGTTTGTTTGTTCACCGAGTGGGGGGAGGGGAGGGGTGGCCAAGGACAGCCAGGACCAAGGTAGCCCCTGCCCATTGCTGCCCCATCCCTCCCCTCCCTCCCCCTGGCCAGGACCAGGACAGGGTATGCCCATCCCATCCCTGCCTGTCCCCTGCAGCCAGGATCAGGACAGGGTATCCCCTGCCACATCCCCATATCATTCCCCTGGGCAGGACCAGGACAGGTACTCTCATTCCATCCCTGCCCCACCCCACCAGGACCAGGACAGGTACCCCACCTTGTCCCCATACCCCCACCTGGACCAGGACAGGATACCCCCTCTGCCCCATCCCACCCCTGTCCCCACCCCTCCTCCAGGCCAGGAACAGGACAGGACACCACCCAAGGCAGGTAATGCAATGGACAGGATATGACATAGGTGGTATGCCTCTTGTGTTTTCACGCAGGAGAACTTTCTTGTTTGCTTCTATTTCCAAATTGTTATTTTGCAGATATGAGAAATACACAGTTGCTTTGCAAGTGTAGAATGTCACATCATTTTATCAAAACCTTGTGAAATATGTAGCAAACCCGTAACAAAAATTTAATGCAACAATTAATCCAATAGTATATTCAACCAATACACTTCTGGAAATGTTGGCAGAATGATCTATGTTAGGAAAAATTCGAATGAAATCATACTCTTTGCGTGTTCAAACCTCGTTATTCATCCCAACTTATCGAAATGCATGTTTATTTTAATATTTATAAATAAATTTCAAAATAGGTAACAATGCACAAATCAAGTCTTCCGACTGATAAACGTCCTTTTTGGTGTAAAATTTAAATTGCCTGAGTTATTTAATTTGTTAACATGTGTCCAGATCAAATATCACGAAGAATCACTAAAGACTTTCTTAAACTGTTAAATAACAATTTGTGTAATGCAGTTTTCGTGGTTACGTTTCTCGGTGTATAGTTGAGGTACTATGAGTAGGTAGAAGGTCCTGACCCCAGGGCTTTCTCGTTTTCTGCAAATGAGACAGAGCAATTGGACTTCCTTGCACACATGTATCTCCAAAATGGTTTTATATCTTACTCCTCTGTCCACAAATGTCATCTTATTTGTCCTCGAACCAACTTGTCAATTAAAGCAGGAAACTTTATTTTTTCATACAGAAGAAAAAAGTAGGTGTTATATTAAGTAATTAGTGTGTTTTAGCATTTGTTGCTGTAGGTGAAATGTGACAGTGCCAAACCTGGGGTATGACCTCTATGCAGGTGGTCTTACCCTAGAGATACTTGGTTACCTTGAAATTTGCACATTGGCAGTGATAGTTGTACACTGATATACAATGTATGCACAAAGATACAGCCAATTTTACCTTTATTACAATTAATTAAAAAACTAGTTTACAAAAATGTAGCAATACGTCCAGTTGGGAGGGGATTTTTTGTGTCATTTGAAATAGTGACACCAGAATAAAATTTTTAACTGAAAAATAAATTTTCTCTTTTCTTTTTGTTCATTTGTTTTGTTTCTTTGCATAAAAAACTAAGAACATCAGTTTCAAAATATAATCCATGGGAATAGGTTTGTGTCATATGCTATTCATCAACAACTATTTTTTCTCAATGGCAAATTTACAAATTGCCGTTGGTAATGGCCAATGCAGTATACCAGATAGTATTTTCCTGACCTTGGACATATATTCAGGTAATCATAAGCTTCTCACAGACTCAAGGCTCCAGGAATGTCTATTCTGTCTATTTTACAGTTACTTCATTGTGTCTCCAAAAGAAATTAGTTGCCCAAAAGGATGATTCAGGGATCCAAAAATAAACAGTCCCCTTGGGTGTACCATGGACTCCATTGCGTGTAACAAGTTTTTTTAAAGATAAGACTCAGTGTATCAGAAATTATGCTTTTTTGCCAACTTATCTGAACTTTCTGGCTTGAAACACTGATCGTTCTTATTTTAATAATTGTGATTTACCACCTTAAATGTGGACGTTACCGACGTCTTTTTTTAATTTTCTGGACAAAGTATTTTTGGAAAATCTGAAGGAATTCAAATATTACATCTCTACTGTTTCTATTGTTTCAAAATTCAAGATTGTCTCTGAATCAAATCCTCAAGGGGTAAATCTTGTCTTTAACTTTAAGTTACATTATTTACATTCAATTTTGATGGAATGAAATTTACATTTGTGGACACTTAAGTGAACTATCTTCTTGAATTAAGAAATTTAACTTTTAATTAATACTAAAAGTACTTCAGATAACATTGAAGGCTGATTCTTAACAGTGCAGTATACCTTTGCGCAAGTCATTTAGCCAAGATTTCAGTCAGTGAAGAGGCAAACTTTCTTAAGTAACTTTCCCATATTAGACGCAAGACTCTAAATGACTTCACCTGGGTCAATGTCATTTTCATCAATTGACTCAGATGATAATCAGCACTCAAAGAAATCTAAAGTGCGCAATCAGACTTGTTAGCACGTTAACTTGAAGCAATTAGACCAACAGGTTAGCATCAATTCCATGTGAAGCTAAATGGAAGTAAACTATTTGACATTGGGTATCTTAAGTAGTGACACACAGGTCAAACTGAAGGAAATCTTGAATCCAAGTAACAATATTGCTAGAAATGCTCCATAGGGTGGGAACGCAGGTTGTCTGTTTCAATTTACACTATCATATTCGCCAGTTTGGTTCTTCCTACATTACTGCAAGAAAGTGAAGTGAATTCCTAGAGATTTTTGGATATAAATCTAACACCTATCGCAGCAGTCTTTATTTGATAATGACTCAAAAACCTGCAATTCCAGTTTTGGGTTACTTTTGTATTCTAATGTTCTCCAAAAGAACAGCATGAAATTTCTATTGTGTAAAATCTCAGAAAATCCAAACAGACAGTATTTTGTAACCTTTAACTTTGAATGCAACGAAATTCTGTCATAATTTCTTTCAAATTTCAACATATTCGAGGTGGTATTGAATTGATCAGTTCGAAACAAGATATTAAGAAGAGGCCTTCACTCGTAGCCACATGTTTCCCTTCTTTATTGTTAACTCAGGTTATGCTTTGTAGTAAAATGAAATGTAGAAACGCAATTTAAATATCAAGACCAGCTTATGATAAAACCAGTGTTATTATTTAGTTAGTTCAGATAAAGAGGAGTGAAATCTGTCAAATAATTTGAGTCCCAAACTAAACTTTCAAAGTGTTCAATGCTTGCTCACTGCCCGCATACATTTAAGTATTTGGGTGGACCCACCAATTGTATGTTTAAAAGTTACACGAGGCTCTATTTGATTGGTCCCACAATCATCTCAGCACGTTACAGAACGTGATGTAATGTACCATATAAAGGCACCATACCCAAGCACATTGCTGTCCCACAGAATCCTACACTGTTAGCTGCGCATTCCCAGAAAGGCGAGGACTGGGCAAGTGTACCATTAATTTCATTTGCGCATCGTATGGATTTGAGTGTGCACATTAAAATGTATGAAATGTATTATAAATTTTGATGTATGATGATTCAGTGATATTTTTTTTCTGTAAAATTCTATTTACACACATGATAAAATGCATTAATAACTTCAAATTGACCTTGCTGTTGTTACATACCAAAACCCAAGTATATGGAAAAGATTTGAAATGATATCATGTACGGTTTCTATGAATTTTTTCAAATGTCAGTAAAGCATAGGGAGCGATAAGCCGTCAATAAAGAGGCTCGGGTACCATGCGTGCTTAGCAACATTTGAAGTTTGATCAGTTCAAAACTTAGAAAAAGTAAGACCTATTATGGCTTGTTTGATTCATTATCTCTCCATTAAGTCATCTACCATTGAAAATTATTTTAAAAAACTGAAAAAGTTGCCCTTAATGACACAGACGATGCTTTTACATTTCGTTTCTGGGGGTCTAATTTTTACCTTCCTCTTTTTCATTCCTAATAAATCTGCACGTAAATGTTTAGCTTTTTGAAATTTTTTTGAATAAACACTGTAGTAAACACTTGTGTTTGTAATTTATCCTTTAAATACCATCACTTGATATGGAGACTCAATGTGTCTCAAAGAATTTGTAAGGTCTTGAACTCCAAATAACTCCCCCACAGTTTCACTTTTTATAGCAATAGGATCAATAACGCACGGCTGATAGTATGTCCACCTTTTATGTCTATCATACTTAGAGTAAATATAGTTTTTAATAAAATTCCATAAAGTACATTAACGTATTCAAGTACATGTAGATGACTTCTCATGACTCGTTTATATCATTGGATTTTCTCATGTTCTTTTTGAAATCTGTGTGGGGGAACTTTACTTTTTTCTATTTATGGAAAAGAAGACCTTTAGGTGTCAAGTTTAAGACATCAAAATGATTCTGAACAATTTTATAATCTAATGTCAGAAAGATATAAATATTTCATTTTTTCTTTATATGGTTTTGCTTCCCCCGCCCCCCCCCCCCCGTAGAGAGAGCCTGCACGAATTTTTTTTGCGCCACTGTCTGCGATCGTCTATATTAGACAAGAAACTGTACATTTTTGTTCACACAATAACTGTTTTTGAGAAATATTTCTTGGATTCCTCTAGTCGTGTTGCTATATTTTGAAACACTGGACCCCTGTTGAACTGAAGAAAACTTTTTTTCTGAAGTTCAACTACACTGAGGGTAAAACCATATCTTTATCCTAACGTGTCATTACAGTAAAAGTCAAGAAGAATTTTTCCATTTATTAACAGATATCTTATCTTATGAACGTGGCTGTTGACTTCGGGTTGTGCAAACACTGAACCCGTTCATACACCAAAACTGGTAAAAAAAATCCAATGCCATTTATCTGCCTTTGAAACTAAAGGAATTTCCTTTTTATGATAAAAGACCCTCAAGAGAGTCTACATTTAAAACGCCATATGTCAAGATAATCCCTTGTTCATATTTCAAGAAGTCATACGTAGCTAAAAAGTAATGGCCTACTCAGGAATTTTTTTCTATTTTTTCTGCTACTTGGCAACATTGTTTCGAATTATTTAGGCAATAAATTAGGGACGTTTGTAACAATTGTTCAAATCGAAGAATGTTACATTTGTCATTATATTTCAGGCAGGATGAATTGAAATGTTTCTTGCAATGTATGACTCAAATAAAATTACAACCGTCAATAAATATTCACCTATAAGGCTTGTTCACATTCCATTTCTGCTAACTTATCTGGTTTCACAGTTCTACAGTTATTTGATATCAAATACGGACTTTAAAATCGTTGTCTTTTTGTACTTTTAAACATATAAAACAAGTACAAATAGCAAAATTAGAAGAGGACTTTTGCAAGGCATGTCATATAAAAAAGTTCTTTCTTCATTATCATTCGCGTATGTGGTTAGGTAACCATTTCAGCTAAGTCTGTCTGTTTGCCTACTTGAGTTGACAGATACATCTCAACTATATCAAGGTTTACAAATCAAGGTCAAGGTCAAATAAAAAAAAACCACAATTCACTTAACCTTTACTTCTAATGTGTGTTCTGTCTCAGTTTAGATTGAGTTAAAGTTTCAGTACTGCGAGCAAGGTTTTGTGCAAAATTTTAATCATGAGCCTCTAAGGGCCCGTTCACATGGTGCAATTTGCAAATGCTATTTGTCAGGGTCGGCATCACGAATATTGATGTCTCTGTACTGTCTCTGTTTGCCTAATATTGTTAACGAGGACACACTCAGCAAAAAATTTTGGTGCCGAGAGCTTTCCTGGACAGAAGTACCCGTAAATTTTTGCTGCCGAGAGCTTTCTTGGATATAAGCATGCTTGTTACTGAGGTCATGCACAGCAACAAAATTTTGTTGCCTAGCACTTTCTAGGCAACAATATACATTTACTTGTTGCCATGAAAGCTCTAGGCAACAAGTTGCTTGTTACAGAGAAAGCTCTTGGCACCAAAATTTTGTTGCTCAGCATGACCTCAGTAATAAGAATTTATAATAATTAATAATAAATTATGCAAATGTTGTCTGGATACTTGCCACAAAATTTTGTTGCTGAGGGGACATTCGGCAATAAAATTTTGGTACCAAGAGCTTTCTTGGTAACAAGCAACTTGTTGCCTAGAGCTTTCATGGCAACAAGTAAATGTACTTTGTTACCTAGAAAGCACTAGACAACAAAATTTTGTTGCCAAGCATGACCTCAGTAACGAGCATGCTTATGTTCGAGAAACCTCTCGATAACAAAGTTTTATTGCCAAGTGTGTGCTCGGCAACAATATGAGGTTAACAGAGACAGTACAGAGACATCAACATCGCTGTTGATGACACACCTATTTGTTTTTGCTTACAATTGGCTGTATAGGAACTGATGAGGTTGTTGCAGTCGCATAGTGTGAACACTTCCATTGGGTCCTGTGCAACCCATTAGTTGTGATAAGAGGAATCACAGTCGCAATCGGACAAAAACGCACAATGTGAATGGGCCTTAATAACGAAGTGTATACAATTTACGTGCCATTAAAATAGCTACGAAATAAAACTTTTAAAATAATCATTCAAGGTCAAGGTCAAATGTCTCCATTGCATTCAGTTAAGCAAACAATTCAAAAGCCGATTAGTGTATTTTCAATATATACTTTGGTTCTTCGAATTTCGATAGTCTAGCCTATGTTATCTAAGAATTAAGGCAAGCATCACAAATTGTTAAGTCAAGGATTTAAAGTTCTGTGCATTTTGATTACAATCATTTCAGAAACTTTTGAAAGAAATTGTATTGATAAAAAACCTCTGGAAAATTTATCTTCTTTTCTAAAATGTGCACAGCAAAGATCTTGCAACCTTTTGAATGAAAATCCTATTAGTGAAAACCTCCAGCAAAATTATCATTATTGGAGATAAATAACACAAAATGATAAGTGCGTGTTTTCATTTTATGCCTCCAAAATACGTACCTTTGCGGCCACACCCAGGTCGACCTGCAGCCATTCTGACGAGGACTTGTACTTGGCGCACCAGCCGAGCCCGTTGGGCTGGTAGACCCTACCGTGGCGCTCGTGGCAGCCCTTATCCCACTCCTGTGGGTATGTGGAGGAGGCTGTGATCTGCCAATCCTGGATCTCACCCGTTATCATACCAAGAGGACCATTCTGGTCACAATCTGGAAATACAGAAAAGTTCATTTTGGGATTAGATTTCGTTTTGTGTTGTTTGTAAAGGATTGCACAAAATTTCTGTTCGTAACAAAATGATGGAATTGATCTATTTTTCTATGAAACAAGAAAGTCCTCCTGCGTGAACGTAATAGGCATACCGCCCGCCGTGTGCTGTCCTATCCCGGGAGGGGAGGTACACCATCCCAGTCCGGGGTACCCCATCCCATAAGTATCACGAACAGTACTTATTTTTTGCATTTTGCTGCACGTGGGACCCAGTGTCTTTAATCAAACGCTAACATGAATCCTAAATATCAAATGTTGTATGAGAACTTAAATATAGAATTAAAATTGTTTAACTAAAATCTTCTGTTAGGATACAATCATTAAGCACTTCTTTTGAAAAGATGCTGGGTGCAGATAGTGAAATGTCACCACTGTTTAATTTATGACACTTCTCAGACAAAATAATCCCACAAACAAAGGAAAACTTTAAAAACTACGCATCAACTTAGCTTCTAACTCTGCGCGCACTTAACATTAAAAGTTCGCCTGGACAATCAATCTCTCGGTGGACAACCACTTAACACAGATGGCTTTCACACGGTGCCATAAACCTTTCTTGTTGTTCTTATAATTTACGACACCCCCACATTCTTCACTAATGATCAACCTCCCTCTCTTCCGCCGACCACCGTTTTGCTGTCCTTTTAAATCAAAATTCAGGCACCACCACACTCTACGTAGACGATGCTGATTGTAAACCGGATGGTTTACTCGTTTTGTTACTGTGAGTTTACGTTCGGAAAAGAAACATGTATTTTTTCGTTAGCTATTCTATTTATTGCTTTACTGTCGTTGTAACATTGTTTCATTTGTATTGAATAGAATAACAACTTTGTTTGGAGATCCCACAGTTTGGCTTTGCTGTGAGCTGCAAGTACAAGGGCAAGGCATTTGTCCAGAAATCTAATTTGATGTCTTGTCAGCCTTGAACCCCATTGCAATTTTATAATATATCACTGAAATCATCTGATGTCAGAATATCTCTTGATACCTGTGGGCTGATTTCATCTGCAAATAGGACCAGCATCTTCCAATCACATCAATATTTTTACAACTCACGATAAAGCATGCGCAGCGCATGTGCTGTTGATTTTGGCTGATTACACTAAAAATGTATTGGCACAAGATCATAGACGCTTTTAATGACCATTAAGTGCAGACTATTGACTCCATTAAAGAACTGATACCCCAAATCAAACATAATGTCCCATTGTACTGTCCACTCCATCCCATCGCTAAATAACACCCACTGTGGGCCAACTAATGTGTTCAAAAAATTGAACTCAGTTTTTGTTTTATCATAACAAAATGAACCAAATAAAAGCATGAAAGTCTTTTTCATAAAAAGAAAAAATGAAGAAGAAAACACACAAAAATTAAATTAGTCGAAATAAGATTGATTTTCTGTTCGTTGACTCAACTTTTCCGGCTACTGTGTACGGATTGGCAGGGATTGGTAGGGCTCTAACCAAAAGGTGAACATTATCTACGAATGCCATTGAGTGAAAATAAGCTTGTTTGGTCCATTTACCCTTAAAAAACAAGGTGTCAGAAAATGGTCTTTTTACGACCTTTTATTGGCAAAGGCAATGCACATTACCTAAAAATGTAAATGAATACAAGTACAACTAAAAAGTCAAATAAATCTAATGGTAATGCAAACCCAAATTACCAGTCTTTAATTTTTTTTGTTGAAAGTGGTTTTGTAGAGAACGTGTCTGGGTATCATAAAAAGTGATGAATTTACTGTGGTAACTTATGATATATGGCTACCTCCAGTGAAGAGGGCTACTTAACTTCTTCTCTTTTGTACATATATCTTAACAGTTCACAAAGTGCTATTTATTTTACTATGTTGCAAAAATATAGTGTTGTAATCCAGAGGTGTTACAAGATAACATTTGGAATCAAATGATCAGTAAATTTTCAAATTGTCTTATGTTTTTGCCTTTTAAATTTTTCACAGCACAGTTAAATACTTCCTTCTTATGATAACCAAAAAGGCAGCAGCTTTCTTATCTGACAGGTAAAACATGATTAATTTGATTGGCACGTCCACTCATTAAACTATTTTTTAAACTTAAAATCCTGAGTGTTATGTTTGGAAATGCTCACATTACCAACAGAGACACACCACTTAGTGACCTTGCAAGAAGTACAATATCATGTTCGCAAATTTTAACATTACAGACCATTTACTAATCCTGGACATTGGTTACTTAAATACCATTTTCAAATTTGACAGGAGGTGTTCAGAAGTACTGTATGGAAATAAAATCTCAAAATTGTGCTTATCAACCTCAACAAAACATCTTAATAGGCAACTATCCTATTCCATAAAAGGAGAATTTGAGAATCATTGAATTTAGAACTCCAAATATTTTACTTTTCCTTTCCACGTTAGGCTTAACCCCATACATTGTTAAGTGAAGCATTTTTTCTTATCAGATATTTTTATCTAAGTTTTCTACATGGGTTACTGGCTACAATGGGCTACTACCATTTCCTTTATGCTGAGGCTTTAAAGTTCACTATGTACTAGAGTGTAAACTAGAAAAAGATGGTTTAATAACACCTTTGTACTATCTCTGCTTTCATATAGGTTTATTCGGTTTCATGAGTGAAGCTTCTGCGCTTTTGTTTTGAATTGGCAAGACTGTCAACATATGAATGTAGTTCTCTGTATCTAATCCAAAATTATCCATAGAAATGCACACAGAACAAGACGAGACCCCGAGGCAATGGTTATCAGATTTAACCTCCAGTGGTCATTTCAATTATTTTCTAAATTTTCCTCTTAAAATATGTGTCCATAATTGGCCCTGTGCCTGGCACTCCTAGACCACCAACATGAGACTGATAATCACACCATACTGCAGGGTGCTTATAAACTGAACACCATTAAGGATTAGGTTCTTGCTAACTAAGGGTTTGCTGCCCATTCAATGTATAGTTAGCTGATTCTCGTTTTTAGAAATAGGTGAAATAATCCCATGACCGCTGATGGCCCTGGGCATTTAAACCTATGCATACTTCTAAGGCCAACTAATTAAACTAACTACAGTTTACAACAAGTGACCAACAGTAACTGTCACTCTTTTCAGTGATGTGTCAAAATATTTTAATATGATTCGAAACAAAAAGTAACAGTAGTCATATCTCAACTACATTTTCTTTAAAATACCTTATGTACACCAATTAGTCAACAATCCAATATAGAAATATAAACAGATATCAGACAGTAGGACTTTTTCATTACTGAATTATATGTATTCAAAAAACTTTATCAATGAAAATTAATACAAGATGTAAATCACAAAAGCATGCCATTAAAAGGGTTGTATATAAATTCATTTTTGAATGAAATACATGTGAATATCACAAAAACCTTTCGTGAGAGTAAATAGTAATCATATTTGTCCCACTTATTTGTGGCTCTTGTTGGAGCAACAGAATGCAGTGAATACACCCTAAAATCACTGTCATTGTGCTCTGTCATCTGTGTGTAGTAGTTACAGCCTTCCAATGACAGAACTAAAATGTACAAACAGAGAAAGATGTTCTGCCGTACAAAGGAGCAGAAGACTCACCACAAAGATAAAAACTCATCTTCAGAGCAATTCACTACATTTGACTACACTTGATGACAGTCAATGAATGACTAGGGTCCCAGAAATAAGTTTACTTTTGCATGTCACTTCTTTGGTCTCATGTTGAAACTGAACAGTTGATCTCCAGTTTTCATTCAAAACTTTGGGTCATTTTATTAATATGACAACTGAAGTAGATGTATATGCGGTTGTATAGTTGCATGGTTCTAAGTTAGACCAAAATGTGATGATGATGAAATGGTATTGATTAATTAATGAAAAGCAAGCTGTTACCTTGAAGTCATTCAATGTATTTACAATTTTTCAATTGTTTTTTTTGTAATTTTGAGAAATTCAATCCCATTTGCAATACCTTTTTGTATCAAAATGTAAATCATATATGCTACATTGCCAAATATGTTCTGAAACCAATTCTTCAAGCTGCATAAATTAAAAGGAAAAAGTTCACAAATCATAAAGACTTAACATTTCAAAACGCCTGAAGATGCTAAAAGTTTCACGGTTTATGTTGGTGTCAAATTGAAACGTCCTAATACGACCTGGAAGGAAATCAGTCCTGCTGTAACTTACAATGTTTATGCAAATTGGATTTAAAGTATCGAATGACACAAAAGTATTCCATCATCTTTGAAGAATTTTCATTAAAGTACTTATTCCATCATACACATGGTTCAAATTTTTGTATTTATGCCTCCAAATTGGTCTTTGTGCGCAAAATAAGCGTGAAAATACGGTTCTGATTCTGAAGGCAGTTGGCATTGAAATGTTAAGTAAAACTGAATAGAGTGAGACTAGTTGCCACAGAAGTCTTGGTTATTTCTCAAAACATATGAGCTAAAGTTCATCATTAATTGTTAATGGTAAACAAACAAATTTACTATATGAAAGGCAATTTCATTTAATTTAAACTAAGGAGTCATTCAAATGTGATCCATTAAAATATATAAGAACAGCATTTTATTCCAAAATATGTTGCGGCAAGAATGTTCTCTGACCCTGTATCTGTGTTTCACTTATTTTTCAGTGCTCTTTCTCTGCCTTTTGTTGTGTGTTAACCAGGTCGGGCATATTACAAAAATACAAGCAATTCAATGTCCAAACTAGTATTTTATTGTTTCATGCCAGCAGAGTATGTTAACCTCCAGGCTCTTCCATCATACACCTGTCTTCCCTTCACTAATTCTCTCAGCTGTCTGCCAATTCATCAAACAGAGAAATAAGAATGTACACCAGCACCATGTATCAAAATTATTCTTTGTACTTTACTATTCACAGCCACATGCTTTGTTTTGATGTCAGTGAGTTAATTTCTATTGTGAAATTTTATTTTAGACATTTCGAGCAGTCGGGAATTTCAGGAAGGAACAAAAAGTGGTGTGTATTTCTTATCATTTTGTGTTAAAAATATCTTGCAAGTAACATAAATTTAAATCATTTCCTTTTCATCTTCATGCTGTTTTATGTCATTTTCCCTAATTAACATTAAAAGTATTGAATTTCTTTTAAAGTATTGCCATGTGGCCCAATTTACACTTTTTCATCTCTAACCTATAAGTGAATGAATTTTTACTTTAGTAATTTATGTGTCCTTTGCTGTAAAGACCCCATATCAACAAATCTTGTGAAAGGTGTCTAGCATTTGTAATGATTCTTCGTAATGAATGAGAAATGAGTTATGAGATGAATATGCAACCACTTTTTGTCTGAGGCCATTGCTAAGTGTTGAAAAACTTTCAAATGATGTCTAATGGTAATTACCTCTATGCGCCGAGATGGATAATTTTAATACAGTAAAATGATGTATGTTTACCCCCAGTTAAGTGAATCATCAATCAGTGTATTCTGTCTTTACAGTTTATATCTTGACAATAGAAGTTCCTTCCAAATAACCAAGTTTGCTCCTTGTTACATATACTATTATTAATTGGAACCTGGGCAATCAATCTTAATATTTTGGGGTCTGGAAGTCTAGATGTGATCTTGGCATCTATGTAATGTACATTATTTGCTTCATATCACATTAGCTTTTTCCAAATAAAGCGGTTTTGTAGTTTATTGAATATTGAGTTGATTTTCTCGTTAGACTAGGCTCTCAAAATGTTTACAGCTGTCACGTTTAACTTTTTCATTTCCACAAAAATGAAAAGGAATGATATTGCGATGGTTGTTATGACAAACACTACGTCTTAAGATTTAACTCTGCTCTAGTTCGTGATATGAACTTTCAGCCTATCGCTGACATTATCAAATTTTCTCTATCTTAGTTTTCCACATGGGTTAGCAACTGAAGAAATATAATTATCTTCATTGTGAGGTGCAAGAAAGGTTTAGATATCCAACATTCTTAACAAGAAAGAAGGGTTGACGATTTGGGTGTACCCGAAATATATTTACGCTATTGTATTTCATTTTAATATACATGATTATACTAATCAAATTTACACTAAAATTACGTTGACCTGATGTACAAAGGGGAGATCTACAAATGTCCTGCTCCTAGGCATACACAATTAACAATTATGTTTCAGTTGAAACATTAATACTTCTCCAACACCACACGTACCAAACTCATGAATTGTTCCAGACCTTTGTTTTGGAACATGTTGTCCTACATTGTGTACCTTCACCCACTGCCATTCAAATTTGTACATGGGACTTGTTCCTGGTCAAAGTTGTTAAACTTATTATTTAGCTTCACTGGCAATGGTCATTTGAATTATTATATTTAAATCCCCTCTTATATTTTTCAAAAGGGGTCCAATTTGTACCCTGTGCCTTGTACTTAAACTTTCCTACCTGCCATTAAAAACCACCACCACTGTGAACACAATGGCTCTCATACTGCAGGGTGCTTCTTAAGTGAGGGATTAAATTCTCACCCATAAAGATTTGACACCATAGCAAGCTGAACTTTTTGAAAGTAAGTGTCATAATTCCATAAGCATACCCAAAGGCATAAAATCAGTTCTAAACCGCTGCCAAATCTGATTAAAACTGGACATATTGCAGCAGTGATGAACTGCCATTTTTGCATCTAAGTGTTATTAAAATTACATGTTATTGCCCGTGGCATTATTGTAGAGATACCCAATAACTTTTGTAAAGTGGAAACGTTTTCCAAGATATTGTTTAGCAGTTGATATTTTGTGTGGGATACAGGTATTTAAATCATGACTGACATAAAATCTGATTGATCAAAATTTTGAGTCGTTCAAAGAAATACGTATTTAAGATCCACTTAGGAAAAATCAGGTTGAACCAGGAAAACATCCCTCAATTATGTCCCTTGAATACAGTGATCACAACACAATAGATCTAGATTCTGAAAAAATGCAGTTATCATAGAGATCTACACACAGCAGGATGGTCCCTGATGACAGGAGTGTAAAACACCCACCAATAAAGGGGAAGGTAAAGCATTTTTTGAAAAAGAAAATTGGCTTATTTAAGTGACATGGCAAAAGACAGTATTTCAACATGTCTTCTCCCTCTTTTCACACATTACTTTGTTCATTACTTCTTTCCCTGCCTTAACTGTTGTATCAATGGCAGCATCTACTACTACTGCTACTATTACAATCCCATCCCCCTTTTGTGAAAAAAATTGTCTTGTCAAAAAAGTTTTATTTCCTAGTAATTAGAATATGCAAATGTTATTACCTCATGCCGGCTCTTATTTCATCCCTATGACACTTGATGAGCGCAAAATAGAGGAAGTGCCCAATAATTGACCAGTTGAAATTCCTTTGATCAAACAAGTCCAATTTGGCATGATTGACCCCAGTAAAACAAGTTGGTCCCCAGGCTAATTTAAATGCCACTTACCCTCAACATGAGGATTGAGGATGTATAAGAATAAGGTGTAATAGAAATGAGGATTTAATTAGCTTCCTTGTTCCTTTTTCGGCAAAACTGTGTATTTCCTATTTACGAGGTATTTACACCTTTGGTTTAAGATCACATTTAACATTTTATTATTTATGAATAGATTCATGTTATTCAATGCTTTTTCACTTCCACCAAAGTGACTTATCTTCACACGACATTTCTTGTGAACAAATTATGCGGTATCAAAAAGATTTCACAGAATTTTTATTTTGTACAAATCTACTGAATTTATAAACAAACCAATGGAACCAATTTGGGGAGGTTTCGTAGCGCTTCACAACAAAGGAGAGGCAAAGAAATTGGATGTTTTTCTTTTTCAGCCATCGATATCAAACATTAGTTTTGGAATTGGTTTTCACTGCGTGCCCCGTTTCCGAACAGAACCCATGTAGGATCACATTGTTTGATTTTCATGAGTCTGTTCCACAACCCGTTGTTTGAAAATAGTTTATGATGCCACACATATTTTCAGGAATATGCAGGCCACTTAAATGCGTCTGAAAAATAAATGTGATTAAATTTTTACTGCTCTTTGTCCGCACTTTTGTCTGGGTTTCAAACATAGAATTTCGAGTAAAAATGTCTTAGATTTATTTAGCAGAGTTTGAGACATCGTCATCCTGTATTGTTCGTTAATCTAAACATTTACTTAACTAAGCCTCAGTGCGGACTTACAGACAAGGTAAACAGCCGGACACGGTTGTAATGTCCGTTACGTGGAAACTATTGACTCCAATACCTCACATTAAACATCCCAATGACCAATTATCCCATTTCATACAATGACAGTTATCTAACCAGTATACATAGTGAAGCCAGTTTAACTACTTGTACTTATCCTTTTATAATAAAGTCATTTGTGAAAGGTTTAAAAGGTAAATCATACGTGTACTTGTAGGTTTGTTGCTGAGATCATTGTACATGTAACATTTAACATTAGCCGAGAATCGAAAAATTCTGAAAACGTGTCCTATTGGGGTTCAAGAAACGTCAACTCTTTGGACATTGCACCAAAAATTACGGTAATTAAATCGTCCATCAGGAAAATATTCAACCAAGTCAATAAGTATTGTCCGTAAATGGGAACAATGAAAGCTTTTCGGTAATACTGTAGCTTTTAAGCTTTATACTTCAATTTCACTTTCTAGAGCTGATTAAGCGGACAGCGTAGATTGTGATGAATGAATTTCAAGACAATTATTGATTCACCAAATGCATTCAAAACAGTGTAGGGTTACTTGTGGCTAAAACCTCATACTTACGCCCTTTTAATTTCAAATAATTTGCAACTACTTTTATTTCATACCTGTCAAAATTTTTTTATCATAATTGACAAAAATTGAATGTGAAATGAAGGGGAGTTTAATCTGGTCATCTTAAATAGTTGAATCATCCCACATTTCTTTGTCCGGCCGAACTAAATACTGGTGGGATCAAATGCGTAGTTCACCTAGACACACGGGGGTCAAACCTTCTATTTTGTTAAATGAATTTTTTCGGGCTTATCTCCGATTTTATCGCATTTGCCCATCTTAGCGTTTTCTGCTCGGATTCACAATGTGAAAGATTATTTTCGTGCTCTGTTGTACAGAGGCTAAGTTCCTTTGTGCGGTTACACATAAGTATTCCAGACTTAAAGTTTTAGTGTCTCTTCAAAATTGAAGAAGATTTAGCTTTTAATTGTTTTCAATAAAACTCTAAATCTTCGCTGTCGCGCCAAGTGGCCTTTGCGACATTCGAACTTCATTTTTATGTTTGTGAAGATTTAAAATATTAAGTAATTTATGTGATACCAGAAATAGGGAAAAGTTCATTTTCTTCATGCGTGTATTCTCTACCCAACCTGTCTATTCGTTCCGAATTTAAAGATGTATAACATTCGAACCAAAGTTTTATGCAAAATAGGGCCTCCAAAAACTCTAAACTGGAAATTTTACTGGTGAAAGAATTGATCCGAAAGAAAAAAAACATAACTGTCTGCAAAATTCTTATTTTGAAGGATTTGCTTAGACTTTATGTACCATGATTTGGTCTATTACTTTACATATGAGTGACCAGACATTGGCCTTCTTGATTTTCATTTACCATGCAATAGAGTTTGCATGATTAACTCTTCAAGCATTGGACCCGTTGTGGCACAGTCTCGAAAATCAATTCAAGTTGGTTTGGAAGTTACAATTACATGCTTTAATTAGAAGTCTTCGCTTTAGTATCGGGTACTTCACATTGCATGGTAAATTTATGCACGGCTAAATTGGTCATTCATAAACACGTTTGGATAGAATCTTTAAGTAAATTGCGCTTGGAATTCTTTATCAAGTCTTACAATATTCCTTCAAATAGTTTGCACTTTTTAAAGTTTCCATCTGATGAAGCGTTAAATTGGTATAAAGTGTAAATCTGTTATCAACTGTAAATTAATATTTACTCAGACTTTCCAGAGTTCTGTTTTGCCAAGAAAGCTCAATGTTTAAAAATTCCCACATTTGAAATAGAAATAAAATTAAATGATTCACGTGATATGCAAAATAATCTTCTCATTATTAAACCAATGGTTTTTTAAAATTGTTGTTTCATCTCATCATACACATGGTGTTTAGATGGTTCATGTTGTTTACTTTTATAAATTACTCTTTGTGCTAAATAATAAGAGTTTAAATGAGGTCCTGATTTAAATGGAAAATTGCTCTTCTTTTCATTTCACTTGACAAGGGAGACGACATTGACAGAAATGAGTTGGTGGATAAACAGATGGCTCTAAGGCTTTTTTATACATTTTAGGTATGCAATTTACATTTACACTGGGCATACCTCTATCTGCACCTCTCTCTCCATGAATGTTCCTATTTCTCTGACAGAGTCTGTCTCTTAGGAAAAAGAAGTCATTTCCTAAGGATGTTTGTGCAACAAATCTCAGCATTCACTCTGTCCACTTGGATGGGGATAATGTTTCTGTTTATCCTTTTACTCCTTCTCCAAATCAGATATGCAAGCAATCAACTTGTTTGACAAATGGTGGATACAATTTTGGAAAAACTTTGCTTACACATATCCATCTACCTTTCATGTTTGTGTATAAAATAATACCAAGGGTCCACTTGAGGACACTGATTCGCAGGTAACTTTGTGGAAAGAATGTTGGTATACAACTGGTATTTGACAGAACAGGAGAAAAAGGTGGAGCAAACAAGTTTAGCATGTTTCTGATCTGTTGGCTTGCGGGAATCGCTCCTGTCATTTGTTGTTCCGAATAGGTCACCAAGACCTTGTAAAGCATACAGTCAGGGACTTAAGATTCACTGACTTTTCACTTGTCTTTGATATTTCAATATGTGCTGGTTACATTTAGAACAACAACCATGTACAAAGGAAACTACTTCATCACAATTCTGAAAGAAATGATTCTACCAAACTGTCAAACTGTGTCTCATTTAAACTTCAAAATGAGGACTTTAAAATGGGATTATTTTCTAGGCAGGAAATATGAATTATCTCCACTTTTTTATTCACAAAATTTCTAAAGGTCTTCAATGCCAGAATAACATGTTTACCTTCGGGCTGTTCAATCCTACACCTGTTTTCCACTGACTAATTCTCTCCAAAAATTTGCCAAAACAGCTAATCTCCATCAAAGTCTTGGCCTTACATAACCATCTACACAAAATCTGACAGTGCGAAAACAAGTTGAAATAAACATCTCCATTATTTTTGTATCAAAACTAAAATCTCTGTAGCAGATAAAGAGGAATGCAATTTCTGTAATTTAGTGCAATATATGACATTTTGAAAGCAAACCAGTTGTCACTGTATTGAATGATGCACTGGTTCCGATGTCTATCTATGTCTTGGTAGATTGAACGTTTTTCATAGCTTTACAATTGATTTAAGTTTTATTTTCTATCAGATATTTCACATCTGCTAGTAAATGTAACAGTGGACATCCAATCTAGTTTCCAACACAGACTTTACAATACATAAGCCTTCTGTTTTCACTTTGCGCAACGTTCTCATCAAACATTGTAAAATTAACCGCGAAAACGCAAGAACCATGAATAGACGTTACAGGTCGGGCACGGCTAAATCGAACACGGTTAATTCGAAGTTCCACTTAATTCGAAGTTTCAACCAAGTCTTGAA
>JBCAUG010133662.1:0-20911 GCA_038406175.1 Haplosyllis leylae | reverse complement strand
TGTCTGAGGACGATGGAATGTTTACATTGCGAGTTGAAGGCTTTTTCAGATTGCGCATATATATATGCATAAAGCAGCCAAGGGGTTAAGTAACAAGAGTTTTGACAACTTTCTGTGAAGTGCAAAAACTTTCATAAAGTTCCTTCACTTAAAGAAAACATTTCCGATACTCACATCATTAATTCGTTACGAGCCTTATGTCGTAATGAATATTTATGTGTAAGAGGTTCATATTTTTAAATTTTTTAATACGTACGATGTGACATCGTAAGTGTTCGCAACAGAAACGTTAACGTTAACGCACATTTTGACGAGCCACGCGGGACCCAGCGTATATTTTGAGAGTATTATCATGCAATTTCAAAGATCCATGGTAATTGAGGCGGCGATGTTCCATTGCTGACTGAGGAGTTAGCCATCAGTGTAGATTTCATTAAAATTATCCTATTGATCAATTAAGTTTATTTGGTGGGTATTTTAGAAACACGAAGACTTCAGCGGCACTGGGCCACTTATAGCGTGTAAACTTTCCCAAACACCAAGTCTGTTATGGACGATGCACACATATTTATTTATAATTCTTACATTAGAATACAATTTTCACTGTCGAAATCACCCCCACCAATCCCCTCTTCTGATGAAAAGAAATAAAAAACTAACAAGAAAGTCCACCTGCGTGGGTACCAACCGCTGGGGTGTGCTCCTTTCAGTGAATTTTGGCAGTTTTGCAACGACCAGGTGTGAACTTCTCCATTGCAATTGTATTGTGAGGCGTAAATGAGTTGGCAAAAACAAAGACACCCCCGACTTTGGACAGGACCTGTGACAGGACTAGGGGGTAAACCCCCCCCCCCCCCGAGAGACCAGGGATACCCCCACCCCACATCCTCTGTTAACAAACACCCGTGAAAACACTACCTTCCCTCATCTTTCGGATGCGGAACGCCTCCCAAGAATAATCTGCAGCACAGTGATAGATCTAAAAGGCTGTACAAATTATTTTGCTGATTTCCTGGTCAGAAGAGAGGGCAAAATTTTAATGTTCTTTTCCATCACCACCATCCATCCTCCACATAGCGAATCCTGTTCCGCTCCTTGCAAATCGTGTTCGTTCCACTTGTGCACAAACTGCTCACTTCTCGTGACTTTTCATATGGCGTTCTAAGTCGCTGTTGATGCCGAACCCCTTTTCACAAAGAGAACAAGTGAAGTTCTTTGAATGTGTTCTCTTTTCATGCTTCGATAAATCTGGCTTCGTTGCGAAGGCTTTACCACATATTTCACAAAGGTGAGGCCTTTTTCCGGTGTGTACGCCTTCGTGACAACTTAGATCGGCTTTTCTGGCAAAGGATTTATCACAATCTTTACATTTAAATTTCAATGATTCACTAATGTTTCTGCTAGTACCCATACGTTCCTCTAATTTTTGAGGCTGGGATTTTTCATCTTTCGGCAGAGCAGGACTATCAACTGGATGCTGCAGTTGTGTGTGTTTCCTCAAATCAACTTCTGTGGAAAAAGTTTCGTCGCAATAAAAGCATGAGAGAGGCTTTTCACCAGTATGAGTTCCCTCGTGGCAAATCAAATCAGATTTCCTCAGAAATTCTTCTTCACAATATGAACACTGAAATCGAGTAGATGCCTCACTGGCGTGTTTTTTCTTTTTATGTTGTGTCAAATCACATTTTCTGGCGAAATCTTTTCGACACTCTGTACAAGTGAATATTTCATTACTTTTCACATTTTCGGGGCAAGTTTTATTCTGGTGCACTTTTCTGTAATGAGAAGACAAATCTCTTTTTACTAGGAAACCTTTGTCGCATATGGCACAGACGTGCGGCCTTTCACCAGTATGTATACCCTCATGACATGCCAAATCCAATTTTTTACCAAAGCTTTTCCCACAAAAGGAACACTGAAAATCAGTTGCGGTTTTCGAGAGTCTGTTCAAAATTATATTGTTGCCAAATAGTTCATTGGAATGCCACATTTTTTCGTGTTTCGTAAAATCAGATCTGTCGATGAAATCTTTTCCACAATACGAACACTTAAATGACTTCTCCGACTTTTCCTGCGTTTCACCAGCCTCCCTATCTTTGCCAACTTCATGATTTTCTTCATCTTTACTTCCACAATGATCTTTTTTGTG
This sequence comes from Haplosyllis leylae, assembly GCA_038406175.1. Classification (NCBI taxonomy): domain Eukaryota; kingdom Metazoa; phylum Annelida; class Polychaeta; order Phyllodocida; family Syllidae; genus Haplosyllis; species Haplosyllis leylae. Next base: position 18,762 of record JBCAUG010133662.1, on the reverse strand, counting down.
TGCTTTAGAATTGTGTACCCTAATGTGCTTCTTTAAATTAGACCTATCTGCAAAAGTCTTTTCACACACGCCACAACAGAATGGCCTTTCCCCGTTGTGTGTTCTTTCGTGCGCAGCAAGAGCCTGTCGCTGCGTGAACGTTTTTTCACACACTGAACATTTGTAGGACGTTTTCTTACTGTGATTCTTCAAATGTTTCATAAGCGATTTCAACTGAGGGAAGGTTTTATCACATTTATGGCAACCAAATGGTTTGTTCCCAGTGTGCACAAGTATATGATCAGCTAATTCAGAACCAAGAGAAAATGTTTTAAAGCATATACTGCACTCCAAGCTCCCATCTCCTGCAGGGTTTGGTTCATCACATTGCTCAGTCGTATTTTCTATCGTCTTGAAATGTGTCAATGTGTGGTGTTTTAATTCCATTTCATTTACAAACAACAACTTGCAAATAGGACATTCTAAAACAAAGTCGTGATTTGAAACACTTTCCGATGGGTCTGCACAGTCTTCCTGGTTACAAGATTGGTCCCTATCAGTTGCTATTCTTGTATCCACTTCCATTGCATCACTTCCATTTGACAAAACAGTTTGTTTTTCAAAGTTTGATCCATCTCCTTTCGTGAGAACACTTTCTCCCAAACCAGGTTCCGTGTCCACAGATGTAGTTCCAGCGAAAGCTTCTGACTCCATAGTTCCAAAAAGTGTATTTGTCTAACCATGAGAAATGGGGTTACCTTTGTAAGTTCAATGGGTAATTATTGGTTTGGGTCCAATCCAAGTTCAAAATAAAGAGGAAATGAAAGAAATGTCATTAGAAAACGGCAAAACAACACCTCAGAATTGTCGTCAATGCAGTAAAAAGTAAAACCTTTTGTAAAACCATTTACAATGTGAGAAATCGGCTGCTAGCCGAGACCTCTGTCAGTTGCAAGTAGAGTCCATCTGAGCTCACAAAAATCAATAGGTTTCCAAGTGCGAAACTTTCTGCTCCAGTGAGTTTCTTCTTCCAAGCTTGTGTTTGGTGAACCACGTGTAATGCATATTGTTCAACTGAAGTTCTTTTGCTCATCCCAATACAAAGTAAATTTCCTCCAGGAAATATTCTGCCCTGTTAAGTGCAAGTAACCGAGAGCTCACTCACAATCAATTGGTTACTTCTCCAGTGAGTTACGTACGCACAGCTTTTCACCACCTTCCACTCAGAAACACTGCGTACATTTGTTTCACGTGAGCAATGTGGTTTAGATCTACTTCAATAAGAAGAAATCACTGGTTCCTTTGGTCCAATCCAAGTGAAAAACATGGAGGAAATCAAATGATGTCATAAGAAAATGGCAAAAAATCTGCTCTCAAAACTACCAATGTGAGCAATGGGATGCAAGCTGAGACCTCTGTTAGTTGCAAGTAACCCTAAAGCTCACAAAAGTGTGAAACTTTCTGCTATCCAAGTAGATCTCCTCAAGGAAGCTCAGAGATGTCATTGAAAAATAGTAAAAAAGACAGTTCAACAAATTATTGTCAATTGACAATGCTGTGAAAAGTAAAAATCTTGTTTTGAACCCATTCACATGTGAGCAATAGACTGCAAGCTATGCCCTCTGTTAAGTGCAAGTAACCTCCAGAGCTCACAAAATCAATTGGTTTCCAAGTGTGATTGCTTCTCGCTCCAGTGAGTTATCCACAAGAAACTTTTCACCAAGCACACGCCCAGTGAGTAACGTACAAGTGAGCACTTCTGGTGTAGTCCGAGTTCCCGGCCTTCGTACTTCGGCCTTTGACGTTCTCGCTCACGGGAAGGCCACCTTTCAGTGGCTGCTTTAAAAACGAGTTACGAGAACCAGAACGAGTTCGTCAGAAACTTCAACATTTGCTAATAGAATCTTGCACATTTAGACGATTTCGTTACTTTTTTGTTCTCTTTGTCAGTTTTCTATTTTATCTGTACTATGTTAATGAGCCTTTCCGCTCTTTTTGAAATGTCAAAAGTTTCCAATACATATTTACAAAGTTTTCATCAAAAGGTCAAAGATGCCATAAATAAATGTCAAAGTTTCCTCCGGATTTGTAAAGATTCCTTGCAAAAAAACAAAGTTTCACACCTGAAAATCAAAATCTTCAGGATTGCTTTTAAATTGAACTAAAAATGTTCATATTTTGGCATTTTTAACAGCATTATTTTTCAAAAGATCTCTATCTAAAAATCATCATGAGTAATGAGGCAACATTTCTTTATTCATTTCAACAATTCCTAGCCCAAAAGGAGTCCCAAAACCAATCTGCATCTGATGCTGTTTCTGAGGCTGGACAAGATGGAGAAGCAAAGAAAGCTTCATCTCCAAAAATAGCCCTGTGACAAGCTGAGGTAGTTTAAGTAATAAATTAAAATGTCAAAAAGATGTCAAGTTGTCAAAAAGATGTCAAAATACCCAAAAGATGTCAAATTGTCAAAATGATGTCAAATGTCAAAAAGTTAAACAGCTGGACTAAGTAGGAGGTTCACAGAAAAAAAACTTGACACAATGAGGTTCACCCATAATGATGTCAATTTTGATGTCACATATGAAAGTTATCAAAATTGCTTGAAAAATATTTTGTGAACAGATTGAGGATTTTTGATGGCCATCATATGTGACACCAAAATTGACTTCATTACATGTGAACCTCATTGTGTTAAGGTTTTTTGTGAACCTCCACCATAGTCAAGATATTAGACTTTTTGATACATGACATATTTACTGTAATATGACTGGAGTCAAGTATTCTTCACTTGGTACTGGGTGTATTCAGTGAATTTAGTGAATATATTCCTTGAGATAGGAAAATATTTGCCCAGGGGATGCTGGGATGAATTTTTGTACATATTTTTGCTCAAAAGTTGTAATGCTGTGTGAGATTAATTGATTTGATTTATTGTTTCCAAAAATGGTGAAATTGTGTGAAAAATAGTCTGTAGACCCCAAAATGTGATTTTGAGTGATTTGGTGAAGTGTCAAGATCTCTACGTATGATAGAATTGTGGAAATACAGAATGAAAATATTCCCAGTGTCTGGGAATTGCCAGGTCGTCTGATCCATGTCAATTCAAAAAATAAATAACTAAGTGAATTTCAAACCGACTGAAAATGTCAATTTTTTCATGTTCCAAACTTTAGAAATAACACGCATGTTTTTATGAGAAATTTAAATCTTACACCAATCCGATCAGTAGTGGTACGAGAAAAAATGAATGTCATTGAGTAATCACAGATTTTCATGATTAACTGATGGATATTTCTATTATCTCCGTAAAACGTAGTTTGTTCAAACCCAAAATGTTTGTAGCATTAGACTAGAAATTGGCATAGTGTTTTCAAGGCTGCCTATTTTGATAATTTAGGTGAAACGAATGATGGAAGGTATAGCTCTATTCAATCCGAGGACCTCCTTCTCCTTACGAAATGAGATCTCCGGCAAAATAGCTTTGAAAACTCAAAAGTGTGATTCAATTCAAGGAACATTCTCTGCTTTGTTTGGCCTTGAAAAGTCGTGAGGTTTGGTTGAAGTTGAAGTGAAACAAAAACCGTTCAGATTCAAAGGATACATAAGTACAGAAGCTCATAGCAACAAAATGTTGCAGTATATTTACATAAACGGGCGTCTTGTACTCAAGAGCCGAATACACAAAGTGGTCAGCTGGATCTTACAGAAGAGGTCGATAATATGCAGGAGAAAGGGTGCAGTACGTGACTACTCGCAAAATTCTAGTCCACCAAGGCAACTTGAGCGCCATGGTGTCTACATTCTTAACTTGGAATGCCCGCTGAACGAGTATGATATTTCATTTGATCCTCGAAAGACGTTGGTTGAGTTTAAGGATTGGACTTGTGTACTGAAATTACTCAAGGATTTGGTCTACAATTTCCTTCGTCAGAACAATCTACTTGCGCAAGAGGACAACTACAAAGGAAGCTGGGGCAAATGTACTTTTACCGATCCTGTACTACAAGAAGTACTGGATGACAACAAGCCTACTGAAACGCCGACTGAAAACCCATCCGTTGCTGACTTAAGAATTAGCACAGAAAACACGATTGGAAATCTGCAGTCAAAGAGGGTAAAAAGACCTGGTCACTCTAAATCCTGCGATTCGGGGTCAACTAATGAGGGAACAGAGGACACCAACAATGAAAATGTGGTGTCATTTAACAGGGTGATTTTTGACAAAGATTTGGCAAGTGTTGAGCCATCGCAGTTACATTGTGCAGCAACTCCAACAAGTGAGATCCCAGGAGCACTATTTGCTGCAGCGCTGGGCTCCACGGGTTCCAAAAGCAGTACATCAATGTTAGGAAAATATGTCTCAGGAGAATCCAAAATAGAAGCAACTACACACGAGAATTCAGATGGTAATCAAGGCGAAGAGATGCCACTTATTCATTCAACATTGTCGCGGGAGAAAGAATCTCGAATGAGTCTCAATTACATAATAGAGCCTCCGACTCTCACGCAGCTTTTTGACAGCGACAGTTTTAAAAATGATGACAAAACACAGAATAATAGTTTTGAGGGTCGGCAGTGTGGTACAAGTTCAGAGAAACTAAATGATGAAAGTACAGGATCTGTCACAGAAACATCCAGGGCTCGTGTTTCAATATCGCTTCCAGCGCATTGTAGTAAACTCAACAGTTTGGCAATGTTAAGAGACGAAATGAAAAGGAACCCAACTTTAAACTCCGTTCAAACTGATCGCAAGTCAGCAGTGGGTGCACAACTGGTAGGCTTGCAGAAAATTAGAGCTAAAATGATGTCATCGAGCGGATTAAGCGCACAATCAAGTGATACAGGAAATGTAAAAAAGGGTTTCGACAAGGAAGAAACCGCAGGAAATTTAAGACAGACAAGATCGCTAACAACCGATGGCAAGGGAGGGTCAGACAAAGGATTTAGCATTCCGAAATTAAGAAGACTGGCTGAGAAAATGAAAGGATGTAGCAAAAGTTATAATGCAAGTCAAACACAGACCACTGAATCGAGAAGACGTATGGAGAATGGAACTGCTCGGGAGAGAGATTCACAAGATAGACTTTCTCACACTGTGGCAAATGATAGAAAAAGATCGGTGGAACATGCAGACCTTATCTGTGGTAAATCTATACCCTGCAAAAACTTGAAAATGAAGTCGAATGAAAATCTAGTCAGCATCTGTGATGAAAGCATTTCCAAATCAAAGAACAGTGATAGATATTTTGACGTCGTCAATACTGGTTATGAGAATGTGAATACTCACTCCAGTTCAAATGACAGAAATAATATTACGGGTAATTCACAAAATGAATTCCCAGTGCAACGGGGCAAGAAGGAAAACAAAGACGAATATATGAAGCAAACTCTCCAAGGTAGAAAAAATGACGAAATGGAACGATTAAGTGTAAATCAAGAAGTCTCTTGTGGTGTTGCGTGTATTATCAATACAGATGAATTCACCTTGCATAGAAAAGTGGCTGTCACAAAAGATTTAAAACAAAAAATGGAAATAGAAAGGATACCAGAAAATGATTTGTGCGAGAGGGGCCAAGAAAGTGCAAGAAATTGCCAGGCAAATTTTATATCTGAGGAAAGATTGGTCGGGAAAGAAAGAAAAGAAGGAAGCGCAGTTGATATTAATTATGCACGAACAGAGCGAGATGTGGAAATCAGTACTTCCCCTGATACTACGTCATTGGTACCTGATACACAGATCGATCACAAAATCACCGGTATACCATTTAAACCAACGGTCACTGCAGATTTCTACTTGGAATTCTCACCTTTGAAATTCGAAGAGGGACAAACCGCACCGTGTCATATTTCTCCTTGGAAGAAGGGTAGTAAAGCCGCCAGTACCACTATTCCCAGAGAAGTGGATGTGACGTGTAGTCTTGGATTTCAACCGGATTGTGTAGAATCTCAGGAATTTGACGCTGACCTTATCCCCAGTACTCAACCTTTTACAGTTGCGGTTGACTTTGAAAACAAAGTGCAGGAATGCAGAGAGTCAACATCTCATTCAGCACAGCAAAACGTTGGAGATTCATTAGCACAGGATTGTGTAAAAGCAAAAGAGGATAACACGGATGAAACACAGTGTACAGCAAAAATACAGGAAGAGACCACATTCAGACCAGTCAACAAAAACTACTGGAAAGCACTACATTGTGATGAAATCCAAGAAAACACTCCTAACATTCAACCCACGACAGCAACGCTAACGCCGCACACAAGTACTAGAAACATCAACAACAGTGCGGAGCAGTCATTAAAATATCGACTCGGACCTCAGTTAGTTGAAAACAAAAGTATGGGCAAAGAATCGACAAAAGAAAATTGCGCTGAATCACAGGGACTTATGGTCAAAGATGCAGTTACTTTTCAAAATCCAAACGAAGGACCGAAAGTTATTTTCACATCAGGAAGCTGGGTTTGTCAGATGGATCCTAACACAGGTACGACCGAGTCATTAAACTTGTGGAATTGGTGATTTTTGTATCAATTGTTCAGGAATAATAGTTTCTAGTCAAGAACATGAAGATCATTATATTTTCAGGAGGAAAAGTGTACGTAAATAGGATTACAGGCCAAACAAGTTCACAAAAGCCTGGATCACCAGTAACTAACGATCCTATACAAGCCAAAGGTTAGATGACAGTTTACAACTGTGTGCTCACTTCATAAATAATGAAATATCATCAATCTTGGTGTTGGCACTGCCCTTTGTTTGTTTTGTCTTGTGTGTACTGCACTGGAAATCTAGCAAACCCATCAGACTACACTAAAAACCATACAGTACAAAATCAGTGTGTTTATTTTTTACAGTGAGACGCCTCGGTGCTTGCGACGATGCTGTTTTGTCAGGTTGGGAAGCAAACGCCTGCTACGGAGACGCAACGGTGCGAGCCGTGCGCAGCTCATTATCCAGCGTCCCACAGGACAGCAACATATACACTTCCTTCAAACAATGGGAGAACCCCATGTTTAAGGCACCGAGTGATGTAGGGGTATTGTAGCGTTACATGAAATGATTTTTTCCTATTTGATATATATATTTGTCAGCAATCAGCAGTGAATAATCAACAAAAGTAGTTTTTGTTTGGAACTCACAGGTTGCTTGTTATTCAGTACCAGACGCAACTCAGGCGACAAAGAACGACATGAAAGTGCAAACCCTGGTCCAACCTCAACGGTTTACGAAACAAATGCTGCAAACCGCAAAAGTATGTATTTGTAAAAGCAGTACCAGAGTTGCATGTAACCATATATTCTAGTCGTCTTATAAGACCTGAAACGATTAATAACATTACTGTTTGGAACTATGTTGAAGGTTCTGAAGCAAGTTGATGAAAAGTTTATTCTTTGTGTGATGAAATCAGCTTCAGTCGAAAGTGCGAGCGCGCCACTGAAAAACCCAGACCTTCTGGTCGTCTTAGACCAGCATGCCGCACATGAACGAGTGCGACTAGAACAACTAACCTCGAGTAAGTGATGTTGCATTGACCTTGACGTTACGTTCAAGCATTTTCTAATTTTGAGGTACGTCACAAAAGTGTCAAAACATAATGATTTTGAGCGACATCTCGTTACCACAGTGCGTTTGAATAGTGAGATGTGTGGGGATGTTAGTAGGGAAAAGTACTTGATAATCCCGTGAACTGGTTTATTATTAGGTCTGTGTGGAGTTAATACAATGTTGGAAAAATCCGAGATGGAAGATACATTGATCGAGGCTAGTGACATAGATCCTGCAATGGAGATCTTACTGAACGGTGATGCAATAAGGATCATAAAAGCATTCAAAAATTATGTCACTCTAATAGGTGAGCCCATTTCAGGTGGAAACAAAATGAACAAAAGTAAAATATTCTATCGGTACTTGCCAAATTCGTCTCATTGTACCTTTTGGGTGAACCCACAAAGCTGTCATTATTTCCCAGTAGTACAGGCTGCTTTGCTTGTCGTCTGGGTAAATGAGAGAGAAAAATGCCGGACGTTTAAATTCTTTCGGCAGGTGTAGAATTTCAGGAACACCAAAACGATGCCAATAAACTGCTTGTTAACCGAGTTCCAGCGTGTCTCATCGGAAAAGAAGTAACTCAATCGAAGAACAGAAAAGTGCAAGCTGTGACGCAAGTCCTTCAGGTGTATTCTAATGTTGACAATATTATTCAAGGAAGTTAACTAGAATATTTAAATGATTAACTTGACTACCTTCATGTCATGCTATTCCTTTTAAACTTTTGATCCGTTTCGTTGTAGGATTATTTAACAGAACAGGCAGAGGTGAGTACTTTTTCATTGAAACAAAATAGAATGTTTATTGACAAGGAGGAAGTTGTAGTTTAGTTCAAGGTGATGCCAAAATAGTCTTCCAACTCTTATTACAGTGATTATAGCTGAACTTAAATATATATATATATACACCTACGTGCGTTTTTTTCAGTTGCTGAAAAAGACAGCGGGAGGTGTTGCCAGTTTGCCGCTAACTATACACAACATATTGTGTTCACGGGCTTGTCATGGTCAGTATCTGGAAAGAACTGTTGAACGGAAAGATTGCAACTTTTACGCTACAATGAATTGAATTGAATGTACAATGTCATGCTTATTTGTGTGTTTTCACAGGAGCCATCAGGTTCGGCGACCCACTAACTCTCAATGAGTGTCAGAAACTGGTATCGTCGCTGTCAGAATGTGCTCTTCCTTTCCAGTGTGCTCACGGACGACCGTCCTGCATGCCTCTGCTTTACTTCCACAGTCTCATATCTCCACACCAAACGGTAAGTGAAGAATCGCTCCACTATACACGAGTCTGTGTTAAAGCTAATCGAAAAAAAAATGTATAATTTATCCTGAAAGGGGGAGATGGTTGATAAAACCAAACTAAAGTACTCACCTGAACAAGTTTTCAAAATCATGATATGTTGAAAATTTTTATGTTACTATTACAGACTCCGAAGAAGCCCAACATTGGGAGACTTCGACAGAGAATCGAATCTGAACTTAATAAGAAATAAGGCCCACCGATTGCCGATTAATTTAAAATTAAGTGTGAATTCGTTTCTTTCAACCGACGATACAATCACGACAGAAAGGTCGCTTTTTTAGACACTACTTATTCAAGAAGACAAAAAAAAAATCGATTCATACACTTGTTTTTATCAGAATCTGATTGTATTACGCCCAATCTACGGGCAACCAAGTGGTTATTTCTTAATTTTAAAACGTAACTCTTGCACTCTTTAAGCTGACAATACAATATTTTCCCATTTTCTTGTTTTTAAGTATTAATCATCATCAAGTTACATTATTTGAAAAGCAAGTCTTCGTTGATTACTATTGTGGTTCTATGGCCAGGCTGCCATAAAAATGAAGCGGTATTGCTGGCTCGTTTAGAGTCAGCCTAGTGACTGAAAGAGAGGGTCCATAGTATTTTGGGAATATACCTTGCACTTTCACGATAAGTGGGCCTACTTTAATGGTTTAATCACACTAGCTTACTCCTGGACCGGGCCCAGCACAATAGGAAACAATGGATCCCAATCCCTGTGTAATGTGAAACGTTCTGCATAATCTCAAACAACCCATTTTTTCCAATCCTGGTTCCGGTTCCCATTTCCGATCCCAGAGTAAGCCAGTGTGATTAAACCATAAACTGCAGTCATTGGTGGGAATTTGTTTACACAGAACAATGATGTCACAAGTAGACCTACTTTTAAGCTGCTGTCATTGGTAGGAATTTGTTTACACAGAATGTAGTTATGATGTCATTTACGGTGTCAGCATTGCAAACGTTCAACGATGCAACGTCATATTTTGTTATTTAGTCTGCAAGACCGATTGCAGATAATTCTTGTTATCAATTTTCAGTTTCAAAATATCTCGCGTCTTTGTGATGAAAGGAATCTGTGATGTATTTTTTTGTGAACCTTCATTTCTGAAATAAAATAAAAGGTGAACCGTCCAGGTAGCAAAAGAAAACTCGGGTTTCAGGTGTTGGTCTCAATTGACCTAACCATGATCGCATAACCTGGCACACTGATTTATCATAAATTTCCCACAAGCACCCTGTAGTTACCAAGCATGGCCAGTAGTCAAGCAATTGCGTGAACTTGGAAATTCAGGCCCAGCCGGAGTGGCCAAGTTGTTTACAGTCCCGTGCTTGCTGCGTGCGGCACGGACGGTTGTGGGTTCAAGCCCCAAACCACCAATGCTTGTGGACATGTCTGCAAGTACACGGAAGGTTTGGCTGCCATGCTGATCTCTATACAGTCAGCAAGTGTTGCACCAGAGATGAACCTGCGGATCACACAAGTAAGAAAGCACGCAAGGGATCCACCCTGGCTTTGAAACTCGGGGAAGATGTCACCCAAAGTCCAAAACGGGTATCAGTGGTCCCACGAAAAGGACTTGCGTCCACCAAAACTTTGGAAATTTAGTTTTGACTAAGTTGCTTGACTCGGGAGTGTCTCCAAGAGACAAGATACCTTTATTTAGACATAATATACTAACAGCCAAACAACCCCTAGTGAGCTACTCCCATTTCTTGATCAGAATTAGGTTGATTTTTGAAAAGGTAGCATTTTGATGGGAAGTTGTGTACTGACGAGTGGAACTGTTCCTAGACTAGAGTAAAGGATTTGAACTTTATTCTGCTTTGAGTGGTCAAGTGGCCCTGCAGAAATTGAACACGACGATGCAACACTTACTGCTAAAGGTCTCGAGGTAAATTTTGCTAACAAGTTTCACAGAATGAATCCAAGTGCCGTTTTCCCCAGTTAAAACTTGAACAAGTAGTTTCCAAGTGTACGCATTGGGAAGAAGTATCACTGTGCGAACATCATAACAGGCTGCACCCTCCCCCCAATACAAATTTGAGTCGCCCTTGCGCTCAAGGCGTAGTACCAGAGTTCCAATTCCTTTCTCACGACACATGCATTCTGGTTGATTGGGATTTTTCTCAAGTCTCATTCATGTCACCAGTTTGACAAATTTTTGGTTTATTGTACTAAACTCAATCCCAGTCAAAATTGAGTGTCCACCTGGTCAGTGAGGAGAGCAAGAGTCATTTAATCTCAGGGGGTGACAGCAGTTATTCATGGGTGTTAGTTCGTGCACTGGACCTATTTGTGAAGGAGTTGCTGACTGTACTACTGGGTGAGGGGGTAGACTTCTAAGGAGGTGGCTTCCCATGTGATGAAGAATACCAATACTCAGCTTATGCACAGACTTTATTGTTACTCCTGAGATTGGTTAACATAGAACAGCAATCAGAGTTTGAAGAAGTGACATTGATAACTGAATAGCTCCTTTCTAAGTACAATAAATGTACATTCACAATGTGAGGGGTTGGAACGTCCTTAATAACACAGTTCACAGAAAGCTTATGCAGGCACATATTTGAGGAGATCTTCAGGAGATCACACAGTCTAATGTCTAAAGTGTAGTTTGAATTCAAAGTGCAGGAGTACAAGTTCAGTTTCAAACACAGGTTCTAAAGTGTGGTCTAAAGTGCAGTACTAATTAGTACAATTGCAGTCTAAATACAGCTCATAGTTTAAAGTAAAAGTGCAGGAGTACAAGTGCAGTTAAGAAACTCTGTAAACAAAGACATTCATAAATACAATAACATAGACATGGACTTTAAGTTAACTTCTCACATTTACTTCTACAGACTACATAAAACTATTGGAATGACATTTAAGTAACAGGACTTGTCTTGGCTGTTCACCTCCTCAGGATCTAGAAGTATTGCCAAAACATCTGAAATGCAATTTGGAAGATCCCGAGGGAAGAACCAATTCATCTCCTCACAAATACCTGAGAAGTTCCTGCTGTTTCCTATTATGACACTGAACAGTCTGGTTGCATTTCTGGAGGTCCTACTTCCATAGGGCACACCTCCCTTTGATACGTAAAACCTTGTCACCAGAAAATCAGTGTTACCACACAAAGTAGTGCCCAGAAGGGGGTAGTAATTTCGGAAAAGCCTGGAATTATTGAGCACCTTTTGTGTTTAATGCAGGTACTGAAACAAATTAACTAAGGTTTGTACTAGTCTCAACACAATTGGACCAGTATTTATTGCTGTAGAGTTCTGAGGGGGTGAGTGGGAATACACACTGACATGTCATGCTGTGGTTGGTTGGCTGGGTAATGCAATCAGCTAATTAGGTATTGTTGTGAGTACATGTGACACAGGGACTCTGATTGGATATTTCCTAAGGGGGTGAACAGAATGATGCATGATAAATGCATGGGGATTATGCGGAAGAGTCTGAGGAGGTGGCTGGCGGACAGATTAACATTCCTTTGGCCATCAGAAGCCAAATGTGTTCTCAGTTTGCCTTTTGTCCCCTCAGTTTTGCAATGTTATAACCTCAACCTATTACACTAATTACACAAATAATATTCTTAAAGAGGATGTTACCTTTTTATACAATTTGTATGCATTCAGTACTTTCACCAGAATGTCAGCTCAATACAGACCAAAATACAGCCCCAAATATAAAAATAATTTACTTTTTTAAACAGTTATGTGGTTTATATTTGTATTATAGGTAACAATGGAGTAGTTACTGTTACCAATGCAGGCTGTTGTCATAAATTTCAATACAATGCAAAATATTATAAAATGTTACCAATGACAACTGTAAGCATGTCAGTAAGTAACAGTCTGGAGGCAGGTTGTGAATAAGTTTATAACTTTAAGCCAATATATATATTATTTTCATTATATGGAAGGTATTTTATTAAAAAAGAAATTGTTGATCCAGGTGATGTTTCCTGCAGAAAAACCTAAATATGTAAGGAACAGTAAGGACTTATTTGCATACCTTTCAAAAATGTTTGAACACATAGATGTATCAGTGCCTGTAACAAAAGGATCTAAAGGTATGTATGTAACTGTTCACATGTAACACACAGTTTTGATTGAATTTTTTCAATCATGTAGTCTATTCTGGAAATATGATTTTATTCCAAATAAATCTGCTGGTATTTTATTACAGTACCCATTTAGCCATACTAGAAAACCTCAAAACTCAAAAAAAGGATTGCAAACAAAATTCTTGTTTTAACATAAATCTAACACATGAAAAAAGCATTTTTGATGTTTTTTGCCTGAAATTTTACCATCAACCTAAATATCTAAAAGAGCTGATGTGAAGCATAATAAAAGTTTTTCATATTTTTGGGGAGTAATGTGAGATAAAACTTAAATAAAACATCGATTATTTTATTACCCACATTGCTCCTACTGCTACTGCTACAATTGTAACCCAAATCAGTGGAAGCTTGTTGGAACACTCTTATCTGATAGATAATAAGATATCCCTTGTGGGTGACAGCAGATGTTCATTGGTGTCTATACTCATGTACTGTGCCCAGATTTGAGGGAATTAACTGACTTCTAAACTGCTACATGGCTGAAGGAAGGGTTGAAATCATCAAACCATGATTTTTGCCAGATTTTAAATATAAAACCTCTAAAGCAGTGTTCATGTTGGTGCAAAACACAAAAATCAGCTTCTGTCAGCCTTTATTAAGGATAATCTATAACACAATACAGTGATAGGCCACTGCCAAGTCCAAGACTCCATTTGAAAGACGCAAACTACATGAATGTCATGAATTTTGTCATATGTGTGATACTACATAATTCTCCTTCTTTAGCCAGGGCTCAAGATCCAACCCTCCATAGACAATCCATAGAAAATGCATTGCTGGGACCATATTATTAAGTCCATATGCACTGTATAAGCAAGCCCTCTGAGTTTAACCACAATCCATGTGCCTTCTTGATGTTTGTGCATTCATACACATGGTGGAGATACAAATAACCTTATAAAACAGTGGATTTAAAGATTTTTTGTAAAATATGTGGAATTCATTCTACAGTATTGTAAAAGTATTTTGCAATACCTTTTTCCTATCACTGATACACAGATAAAAAGATTACTACATCATATGGATATGAATCACTTCGTGGTTCATATGGTCCAGAGTTGTAGGTACTTCTAATTTCAATTGTGTTCAGTGTAAGGAATAGCCACCCATTGTTACTAATAATTAAAATATTACACATACTGACCAGACTGGCTTATTTTATCAACTTTTTTTTTAAGTTAAAAATGATTATTGTTGGAAAGCTTATTGTTGACTTTGAAAGTTCCTATGTGAAAATGAATTAAGTAAGAAGGTTCCAATGAAGGGAATGATATTGCTGAAAATTGAAAACTGAAATAAGAGGACACAAAGATGTTCTGAAAGATCAGAGAGACAATTGTAACAGATTAGTTTCCACACAGCTATTTACATGGGACTTAATATCGATTGAGGCAGCAAAAGGAATAAAATACCTGTGAAGACAATACAAATTAAAACAAGAAGCCCATAGGGTTTATGCAGAGCTGTTGTGACTTAATTATATATTTTATTTATTCTTTGTAAGTATTAAATTTATATTTATTTCGATAAGTGTTCAACTTCTATGGCTTTTACATAGCAGTGGTCCTTGTCTTAATATTATATAGATCTAAACTTAGATCTATGTAAACACTCAAGAGTATGGCTAACCACACTATGGCATTCAAAACCATGTCTGAGCCACAAAACTAGGATCCAAGTCCTTCCTGGATTGAAACTGGTATCAAAAAGATGTAACAAAACAAGAAACAAGTGAAATACCTTAAAGGTTGAATGGATTTATTGATTAACTTAACAAAGACAGTTCAATGTGAAAATTAGAAGTTTTAGAAATTTGGAAAAAACCCCAATTTTGGCCTTCCCACTGCTGGACCTAAATTAACTGGAAATACAATGAAACATACCATTAATTGCTGCAAACATTTGAGGACTATAGTACGTCACCCCATATTGAAACAAGTTTTCAGTTGAAAATTTTCGATTTCGATGACTGTTCCAAAAACATGAAGGTGTTCAAATTAAAAGTTGTAGTATTTTATTACAGTAATTGATTGACCATACACAAGCAACATTAAATTATTGTCAACAAAATTCTTATTTCAACACAGTACATCAAAAATGGGCATTTTTAAACATTTTTCGCTTGAATTTTTTTCTTCAACCGAAAAATCTAAAAATACCAATCGCTTTGACAGAAAATGACATGGAGCATATTAACATCTTTCATATATTACTAGTTATCACTAAGGCACACAAGAAAAAAATAGAATCATTTAGATAATTCAATATTAACATAAAAAAACATATTGAAATTCAACCGAAAAACTGTTTCAGTATGGGGCAACCTATATCACTGGAGGCCTCATGCCCGAGTGGCAAAATAAAACTCTGAATTAGTGGCAGATCCAGGATATTTCAGAGGAATGGGCATGAACCCCCAAGGGGACAATAACCTACTATTTGAGCAATCTAAAACGAAGAAATTTTGGTCCAGGGGTTCCCTTGCACCCCGCCACTGTAAATTATTCACATTTGACTGAACTGAGTGGGCACCCCTATATCTGATACTGGATCCGCAACTGACTCGCGCACCTAACTAACTGCCATTGCACCTTCACCGCTGACAACACTATTGACTGAGATGTCAGTTCAGTTCATTCCATTACCGAGATACGGACGCAACCTGTCGTCTTCCCATTCCATCATTAATGACAGACCTTTCTTTCTCGTTTGTGTTCGTAAAACGACAAGTAGACTTCATTTCCGCTTCTGTTTAGCTTCTTGCTTTGGTACGAACACATACATTCCGTGACGCTATTCGAATCTGGGACCTACCTTAACGACCCTGTTGGGTATCCCGTTCCAAAAGGGTCGAGCTGTTCCAAGGTTGCTGACTCTCGTGATTGTCTGTGTCGCCTAATCTGTGAAAAAAGTAAAGCTACCAAGGATCCCTGGCTCAGACTGCTTTTGTGGTTTCTTCCTCTATTGATTTACAGCTCCAACAATGTCTGTCAATGGCTGTGCTCTTTGTTGAAGCTGCTGGCAGGATATATAGTAAACATTGTATCTGCGCGAAGCTGAGGTAAAAAGTCTGTAGTGTTACACGGGAGAAGGAAAAGTTTGTGATGTTTTATCCACCAGAAAAATATTTCCGATATACTAACTTCAATGAAGACTTCCTTTTCATCGCAAAGGGCAGAAACAAAATTTTATTACCTCAATTCAAGGGCATAAATTAATGAACGCAATTTGCATGTTTTTGAGAATTAGCGTTTGAAAAAAATCTCGCAATGAAGAGACAGACCATCAAATAGTTTTAAATTCAATCTTGTCACTCATGTTAAAATTTCCCTCGTTTTTATCAAGGAATTTTATGCCTTGTGTGAATGAACATACGTGGTGAGAACGAAGTCACCTGCAAGAAACCAGCCGCACTAATACGTGTCTCCGTCTCTTAGGTGAATTTCTTATCGTAAGTGCGTCGGACGCGTGGACTGCTCGTTTGGCCACGTTAGTTAAAAATACAAACGTAAAACGTAATTACTACCAGTTAAACGTATTAAATTTAGTCGAAGAGAAGTTTGATACAAAGGGAAACCAAATGTATAAAATGTAAGTAAAATGTCTCTGAACTATATTTAGATAACTTTAGTTAGAGTATACTTTCCGGATAATTGTATCCAATCTCAATTTACATGTGATATTTTTGTGTGTGTTTGTTTTCAGGAAAAGTGCGACGGTATTGGCCATTTTACTTCTTTCCATTATTCCAAAATATGACTGTGATGATGACGCTGACGAATTGCGTGAGGCATTGATAAAAACTAAAGATAAACTAAGTGATTTGGAGGACAGATTTCAAAGCTGTAAAGAAGAGCTAATGGATTACCAGTCTCTGGATGGTAAAAGAGATACGGATTACGAAAGATTATTGCAGCACTGGACAAACTGTGTTAAGAGTCTGGAGGAATACAAGAGAATGGAAATAGTTGCTGCAGAGGAGATGGAGAAAATCAAAGCTGATTCAAAAGCGGCTAAGGAGCTGTTTCTTCAAAAGGAAAGTGAATTATCACAGAGAATTAAAACATTAGAAGCAGATGGAACCATTTGTGAGGTGGACGAATCGGTGGTGGAAGAGAAATACGAAAAGGAAATTCAAAATTTGAAGAGAAGCAAGGAGAAAACTGAAGAAAATTCTGCCGAACTGTTTACCCGACTTCAAGAACTAATGCAGGCGCACGGGAAACTGAACGACATGTATAGGGAAGAGGAAGACAGAGCTTTTGACTTTCAGCAAGAAAATGAGAAGATAAAAGAAGAGTACACCCAGCTTCAGTGGAAGTACAAAGACTGTCAAAATGCGCATAATAACGTGAGAGACTGTACCAATGAACTGAATAAAGCGAACCACGAACTGGAGAAGATGGAGGAACGCATGGAACAGTGCGCAAAAAGTAACAACAACTGCGTCAAATCCAGATCGGTAAGTGCGATTTAAAAAATAACTCGATTTCCTATTTGTGTCGAATGAAAAGTATCTAATATGTCGCTCATTTAACTTTTGAACCATAATCATTGACGGATCCAGGGGGCGCCAGGGATTGCTCCCCCCCCCCCCGCTGGGTCCAATTTTCTTCGTTTTCATGCAGTTTTCTTGGTTAGCAAATCAAGACCATCTGGCAAATCCTGGATCCGCCACTAATAGTATCGAGTAAATTACTGTTGACATAGTTTACCTCCCCAAACTAAGCACAATAAATTATTTGTCTTTTAAGAATCTGCAATTGGATAAGAAACGATGGGAACATCAGCAAGAAGACTATGAGAAGCAAGTAAACGACCTGAAGGACCAAGTGAAAGACCTCACGGTTCAATTGGAGAAGGCCAAAAATGAGGCAGCACAAGCCAGAGCAGAATCCAGTGGAGGCATCAGAATAGATAAAAGTCAAGAGGATATTGTGAAGAAAATTGCTGATGAACTACTCGCATGCAAAATAAGAACGGACACATTACAGACGGACAAAAGTAAACTGGAAGTAGACTTTGAAACACTGAGGGAGCGACTGCAAGAGGCTAAGAAGAAGTTCGGTGAGGTGAAGGTGGATGAAACTATGAAAGCAGAAATTACGAAAGTAACCAGTGAACTGCAAAACTGCAAATCCGAAGTTGAAAAATTACAAGAAGAAAGTGGGAGATTTGAAAAGGAATATCAAAGGAAGACGATACAAATGAGAGACCAGCTAGGAAATGAACTAGTAGTGTACAAAATGAACATGAGTAAGTTAAGAGCAGAGAAAGAAAATTTAGAAATGGACAAAGACAGTTTATATGACCAAATCAAGAAGTGCGAATCGCGGATAGCAGACGTGGAAGAAACTAAGGAAAAACTACAGATGGATAAGGATAGCTTGTACGGACAGATTAAGGATTGCAAAACATTAAAAGCCAAGTATCAGGATTACGAAACAATAATAACTCAACTGCAGAAGAAGGCAGCTGCAGCCCAAACGGGACTGCAGAACTGCGAGACGAGGATGAAAACGAAGGAAGAAGAGGTAAACGTACTTTCAGTTTTTTTACATCACTTTTTTCGCCAGTGGCGGACCCAGGATTTCTCAGGAGGGGGGGACACCAACTCCTATTTGACCAATTTTCTCCGAGGGGGGAGGAAGGGGAGTGGACTGAGTACCACTCCCCCAGCTGGACTGAGTACCCCCTTTGGCTGTGGGACTGAGTACCCCCCGGCTGGACTGAGTACCCCCCAGCTGTGGTACTGAGTACCCCCCCCCTCTGCATCCCCCAGCCAGATCCCCACAGACCACC
>JBCAUG010133551.1:0-14493 GCA_038406175.1 Haplosyllis leylae | reverse complement strand
TTAAGAAGGACAAAGCTCATTGGGGGTAACCTCCGCCCCCCCCCCCCCCGCCCGCACTCCATATTTTATTTCTGGTTGTTCTTGAATACACGTTCAGTGATAAGAAATAAGTTCGTGTCATGTACAATGCCACGGATCATGAACAGCTTGAATTCACAAAGATACTATCACAGCTACAAGCCTATGTCAGCTAGATGTGTACAAGCAAATACACAAAGTGCTCGGTACAGCTTATACAACAAAATTTCGAGTACTGCACTCATTTAAAATAAATGTCCCCAGTATTTATTTTACTTTATTCAACCTTGGAGACAAAAAAAACCCCTCAAAACGTATCAGTGTGTGAGGAAAAGTGATGAGTAAGGTGACAATAACTGGACAAACCGGTATTCAGGCAAGCAAGAACGACTAATCAGACTTCAGTTCCTTTTCTGAACAATTTTTCTCATCGGCAAGTTGTTGTTTCCAGTTTATTCCACCTCCACTGTTTGCAGTGGGGCCATAATTTCTAATTCTCTTTGTTTCATTAGTAAGCCCTAGAAATTAAATAAAATCGATGATAAATACTTAACATATTTTACCTACATAAGCACAATCAAATGTCAGGTCATAAAGAAATACTGCAGGTTAATTGGAGATTATCTTCGCAACAAAATTACAACACAACATCCAATGATTTGAATTGCTCCTTTCAAAGAAAGGAAAACACTAGCAGTACCAACTGAAAACGAGATGAATCAAAATTTACCGCACGCACGCGACGTCCTGACAATTTCTGCTCTTAGTCTCTACAGAATTAAACACTCGAAGCTTACAGTACTTTAAACCAACACACCATACATACACACTAGAACAGCTGATACTCTACTCACCTTTCTTAATTCTGTCAACTGTTGTAGTATCTGACCCTGCCGCTCTGATGGAACTTTTTTCACCAGATCAGGATTCATTATTGGATCCTGAAATATTTCATAGGACAGTGCACACACATGATATAGCGGCTCAAGGATTTACTGATCGTGCATAATTCTCTCTTTTTCCTTTCTTTCAATGCAATGCATAAGTGTGAAGTTCACTTGCAATAAAGAAATGCCAAATAGTATGAGGAACGAATAAGCTGACCTTGACTTGTGATGTATTTCTTCCACTCCCAGGAATATGTTGGTGTGTGGTTTTATCGTTGATATTATCCAGCTGGACACCATAGTTCGCTGGATGAGTATTTTGTATGTACGCTCGTCTTGCTCGTTCAACCTAAACAACGAGTAAATAAAAACAGGTAATCTGTTGAACGGTACTTGAAATCAAAGTATCTTGAAAATTCCTTCGAGCCATGGTACATTTAGTTAAAACCTCACCGCAGTATTTTCTCTTGACACAGGAACTGGTGACTCTGCATGAGCTGGATCTAAAACATTTGTGCTGCGAACAAATGGTACAAACTGCCCGTTTATATCTGACTGTCCTCTGGATTCAACTCTGTGTTTACGCTCAATATTGGAACTTGAATCTTTGGCGTTTAAATTGTCGTAATTGTAGGTGTCAACGTTATAGTCATTTTCAACATGCGATCTGTGCTTTATAGCCGGTACAGGCGGAGATTGGGCCCTCCTTCCTGCACTCTCTTCATTATTTGTTCGGGATCTCTGTGACATTCGACTGTGACTTGTGCCTTCATTAATGTCTATTCCAAGATCACTTTCCATCTGAGGTACAGGGTCATATGGTTTAAGCAAGGCAGGAACTGGTGGTGAAGGCGCGACACTGCGCACACTTCGGGATCTTTGAGTTGCTCTGCTGTCCATAGTCTGTCTACTACGACCCTGAGGTGGTGACCGTGAACTAGGACTAGTCCGATTTAATGGAGGAGACCTTGATCTGGCTCTACTGGCCGCTGTTTGGTCACCAGGTATGTATTTTGCAAACTTGTCTGCCTGAGCCAAGAGTCTTTCCTGTCTTTCTTTCCGGCGCGCTTCCCTCTGCTTCCTATTTTTTTGGTAAGTTGGATCTTTGTCGGAATTTTTCAATGGTTTTGATTTTTTGGTACCTCCTTGACCCCATTTTGGTCTATTTGTAACATCTTTTGTGTAATTATTCTCCCCTTTGTCTTCCTTTGGGGCACTTTTTACTCGGACCTGCAAAGAAACATACATAATGGTCTGTGACCTTTTTTCTGTTGATAGCACGTTGATGTTGAGCAATGACGAAGTAATAATCTGGGCCAATACCTTTTTGTTGCTCTTAGATGACGCTCCGTATTCCGCATCAGTCGTATCTGAGCTTTCTTCTTTCCGCAAGGCTTTCTTG
Source organism: Haplosyllis leylae (assembly GCA_038406175.1). NCBI lineage: Eukaryota > Metazoa > Annelida > Polychaeta > Phyllodocida > Syllidae > Haplosyllis > Haplosyllis leylae. Next base: position 12,186 of record JBCAUG010133551.1, on the reverse strand, counting down.
ATTTGTTTCGCAACATTTGGATCTGCAAATCAATACTTTGGATTATAATAATGATTTTTTTGGAAATATCACTAACAAGAAAGTCCTCCTGCGTGAACGCAAGAAGCATACCGACCGCCGCGTAGCCCATCCCAGCCGGGGGGTGGTACCCCCTGGCTCGGGTACCCCCCAGCTTGGGTACCCCCCCTGGCTCGGGTACCCCCCCCCGTTAACAGACAGACACTTGTGAAAACATAACCTTCCCTCGTACTACGTACGCGGTCGGTAAATATGATCTGTAATTGCGAAGTGTTAAAAAGACAAAAGTGATACGAACCAGTCTGTGTTCCAAACTCTCGCCTCGGTGATGAAGGATCTGGAGCTGGAACACCCCTGAAATAATTTCGGGAGATGCACTGTACATTACTTCATCCTGTTTACCCTTCACGGATATTTACTCTCTATCGATACAAACGACTTCCATTCAAAGCTAGTATTATGCACAAAAGCCAAAAAATAATCACACATACCTGTACTGGGATGGTGTGAGAAGTCTGTTTTCAGTGTATGGTTCTGGAGGCGCCAGTTTGGTGGACGGCACTTCTCCTCGGGCGCTGCTGAGATTCAGTCCTGGTACGTAAGTAGGTTCAACGTGCATAACCGAGTCTTGTTCGGCTTGGTTGAAAGGGCGAGGGGTTCTGTGGGCTGAAAATGTTGCGATTAATGGTTCAAACATCGTGCCGTAATTTTGTTATTCGAAAAGAAGACAAGATGTGAAATTTTACTTGAACGTGCGATTGCAATTTCTTGGTTTACTTTCTGCTACCGATGTGAAGCAGATAGGACAGTTACGGTGCTTTCACACCTCCCGATTCCGGTTCTGATAAAGTGTCTGATTCCGATAATATTACTTTACTTTCCTACGGAACCCAAATCAGAATCGAAAGTACAATAGGAATCAGAATCAGACAGTGTGCACACTCCCTTAGATCCCACTACAATTTTGTTCTACAAGATACCTTAAAACATTACGACAATAAAATGTTAACCTCAAAATCCTCTAAACATATCATACATAATACAGCCATGGCACGCAAGGTGAAGTTGTGACAAAATAATGCGGTGCAGAGACGGACTAAATACATATTTTTATAACAGTCTTGATTTAACATCTGGGCATTACCATCAGTTTCAACGTATTCCAGCTGAAAAAAAATCACATGCATTTTCCACCACCTAAAACCTTTACCTACAAAGTTACTACACTCAGTTTTTACACCATATTTTTTGTTTTAATACCTTCAGCAAAATCATTAGGCAGTTGCGGCATAGATGAATAATACATGGGTACTTGAGTAGATTGTACTGAAGTAACCCGTAAATTTAATTCCGATACGATGTCATCCATGTCATTGTGAGGCTCTGTAGTTCAGGTAAAGAGACATTGACAGTTTTGCAAATTAGTGCATAGCAATGGAAAAACATGTGTAAGTATCTCGATATTTCAAAAGTTGACGATACTAAGAATCAGAAAATGTGCAGGATGAGAAGTTTAACATCCGTGGAAAAAGTTATAATAGCTGTATGTAAGTAATTGAGCTATTAAAATTCATTACAAATAAACTTTCACAGCAAGTGAGACTCCGCAAACAAAATAAATTCCCAAGATAAATGGGCGTGGGTTGTAATCACTCCAAACAATATATTTTAATGTGCTGATTTTGTTCGCAAAAAAAAATTTAACCCACTGAAAATCACTCACTTTTCTCGTTGTTAAAATGAGGGTTGTCTGAATCAAAGAAAAAGATTTTAGATAGATGTACTATCTCTAGTTTTCAGACCGACAACGCTAAAAGTCTGTCTATTATGAAAAATAATATCTTAATATACCAATAGTACAAGAGACGGTTAAATAAGACACTTCATAGACTGTTAAAGAACACTTCAGCTGTTTTTGGACACTTACAGGAGTGAGCGTTCTACAAATGAATGAACGAAAATAAGGAAAAAATAATTCTTATTTCATTTCAAAGTACCTTCAAAGTTTTCATGATATCGCGCTGTTTGATGTCCACCTTCTTCCAATTTGCGCAAACGCTTCTCGTGTTTCTCTCGTTCAGCTTGTTCTTTGGCTTCCTCCATTGCTTTCTTTAAGTCGTCAAGCCTTTTTCTTGCGTTTTCCTGATCAGAAATGAGTAACGAAAATTAATCAGTCCAAGTACGGTTCCCGAAAAACAAACCTTTTGGCTTCCTTTACCAGAATGCAATGCGAAATACTCACTTCTTTGCTCCTTTGCTTTTGTTGTTCCATTTCGTACAAATTCTGCAACCTCTGTCTTTCAGCTTGTAACTTTTTCTCCTCTTCCATTTCTTCTCTAATCTTTCTCTCTCGCTCTTCTCTTTTCAGTCTTTGCTTTTCTTCAACCTTAAAATACATGACGTTCAAATACTCAAGTTTCAATTAGGTGGTTCCAAAAATACAAATCACTGTCCACCATTATGAAATTTCGTTTCTAACTTGGTACCCGAACATGACAAAATATATATCTCAATTACTCACCTGCTTTTTGATGTATTCTTGATGTTCTAAATGGCGTTTTCTCTTCTCCTCCATTTCCTTTTGTGTATCAGGGTCAATCATAACATTATGTCCACGCAAAAATGTCCTAAATTACAATTTTGTAATATACGATTGTGCTGTCAATTTTGTAGCCACTATGTTTTACAGAAGTATTTCAGTATCAAGAATATTTCAAAACTGCTCAATATCCCGGGCACAATCTACAACCCAATGCTTGACAATATCAGTAAAACGATTTCGGTTTGTTTTGGTAGCAAGAGATTAAATTATCGAGACAATAATATAAATACATACGCAGCCTGAGATTCTGACAGCGGATCTGTGGGGGTCTTTTCAGTCGGAGCGCTGTTGGTTCTTGACCCATCGCTGTTTCTATTGGTTGGTAATGCAGCCGTGTCATCGACAGTTGCATGCGGAGCTCTTTCCTAAGAGCAGAGAACGAAACATGTCCTCAACAAGTGCTTGTACAAGAGGAAATGTTCCAAGTAAAACTATTTGATATAACAATAAACTATTAAGCTGTAAACAGAAATAACTCACCTGTTTCGGCAAAGGTTGTGGCTTGTAACCCCCCATTTTATCTGCCCAAGTGTCATGGATATTTTCTTCTTTCAACTTTTGTCTCTCTGCCTCTTTGCGTAATCGTTGCTCCTCTCGCTGACGTTCTGGAAAACACAACAAAAACAGCACGTTTAATGGGAGTTGTGGGTGTGAATAAATCACTGGTATAAATTTGATTTGCAAATCTGCATGGGTTGTACCTAGATCCTCCAGCCACTGCTTCTTTTGTTGCGCCTTCACATCATTGAACCTTTCTCCGTTAGGTGCCACTGCCTACATCAGAAAAAAGACTGAATTTGTGTATATTTCTCTTCACATCAGCAAGATTTTTTTTTTAAGCTGGCGAAAAAAATACCATGAATAGTACACATCTTTTAAAACTACAATACAACTATATCTGCGCACTTACTCCCAATGTAAATGATGATCGCATCGCAGCCGGTTCGACCGAAGGTGAATCTCTGAACCTGTCGGCTATGGTCCCTGTGTGGCCAGGCTGCGAAGACTCGCTCCTGAAGCCTCCAGCATTCTGAGACTTCTCTAGTTCCAAATATTCTTGGGATTGCCTCGTTAACTGATCCTGAAAAAGACGCAAAACAAACACTCACTTTCTTAGTTATCGTTGATTTTCTGGCAAAACAGAGAGCACACTTGGTCGAAATGTTGCAGAAATACCTCAGAAAGTTTAAATATTATACACTAATAATTAGTAATAAAATTATGAAATACACCCGATCACCATGATTCAATATAAGTACATAACAAAATTCGTATTTACGATCATTCCCGTGGTCACTTTTCTTTGGACAGAAAATTATTACCCATTCATTTATAATTTGGAGGATCACTTCCTTCCACAGCCAAATTAAATTAAAATTCACTTTACAATAATTTAGAACCACGCCTGAAATATCATAATACGCTGGCGAATCACGGATATGTATTGTCCCTCTTTCTTTCTCAAAGGTTAAAGATCCCAGGCTCCTTCTCTGACATTTATGACAAATACAAAACGAAAAGGATAAAATCTGCACACAATACCCGATCGCATGCAAATAGTTGAAAATACCCACACGACGTGTATGATATCAAAGTAATAACAACTTTATAATAAACTTATGACAGGGTACAGACAACACTAAACCGCACCGCTATCAGTGGCGGATCCAGGATTTCCCCGGGGGCGCTAATCCGTAAGGGGGCGCCAACTTACTATTTGATCAATTTTTCCCGAAAACTGCATGAAAATGAAGAAATTTTGGCCGGGGGCGCGTCCCTTGTGCCCCCTAGATCCGTCATTGGCTATATTTACTTTTACCATTGAATCAATACAAAATCGATCCCACTGGATGTCTGATCTTGTGAACAATAAATATGTAAAGCAGCAACAACGCAGTGAATACTTCGGTCCTTTTCTACATCGGCCAATTCTCTCAACCAAAATGTAAAGAATGCATCTGAGATGTGCATGACTGCGATATTGTAAACTTCCTCACAAATCATCACTACCTTTTCAGCAATCAGGTAAAAACATAAGGACCGGGGTACAACATATGATCAAAGAGTCAGGGAAAGCGAGAGTTACTTGGATTCATACTGAGGAAAGGTACATAAACAGTAATTCAGTGCGCGAACAACACACTTACTACAGCTATACTATTAGTCCATGCAGATTTCGGAGCACCCACAGGCTTTGCTGGTCCCACTATGTATGTACTTCCTCGTACTGCAGCAGTGTCCGGTGAGTGAAAACTACTGTCATTTCCTCGAAAAACTTTAGTTTCCTCCTGAGTCCAGATTGGTTAGTAGGTTTTAATGAAGCATAATTTAAACAAAAAAGCATTGGTTAGAGGGAAGGATGTCGCATGTTTTACTAAACTACAAAATAATCAATAATCAGAGGATTTTTGTTCACCATTTTCCAGTAAAAAGTAATTTACATATATTCAGTTCCCTTTCCAAAGTGTGGTCGAAAAATTGTAAGCTCAGCATTGCACATGCTTTCAAAAGTATTCAATATTTTTTATCTAGGCAATTTTACGCACTATCAACTATTCTAAAAAATCCTACATTAATTATATTTCATTGTCTTAAGACCATCAAGATACATGTTTAGTAAATTTTGAAGCGCTGGCAGAATACTGATCAAAATACTGATTGTATGGGCAACATTACTATTTCATTTGATAATTTTTTTACTAATTTGCAAAAAAGATTACATTATTAGAAAACAGGATGATGTTGGGATCTGTGGGAAAAATTAAGGCGGAGGAGGGTGGCGGGTTAGCAAGCATTATGATTTATTCAAACAACGGATACTGACTTTTCTTATTTTGTAATCAGCCACGACGTTTCCCGTCACATCACGGATAGGAGCACCTGCACCTGGTTTTCCCCATGGGTTGTATGCCGCAGTGGCTTCAACTTTTTTCATAAATACATAAATATATCGTTGTAAGAATTGATAGAAGCAACAGTCCGAACAGTAGGTATTATTATTTCTTTCATAAAAGTTTCAAAATAGAATTCAGTGTTGTTTCCATATTTATATTAGTTATTTCACAAGTACATATCCTACACCAATAATTAAATTACAGCGAGTAAATAAAATATAAATATTTACGTCTTTCTTTTTCCCACTGTAACCTCTTTAGCTCAGCCTTCGATAAAGGGGCTTTGTGCGGTTGCGTAGCCTGTGCCTTCCTGTTATTGCTATCCATGCTGGACATTGCTAAACTGGTGCCTGATCGTTCCTCTTGCCTATTATTTAACCAAGTGTTACATTTCAAGAACTACTTTTTGCTAATTTTGGGTCAAAGATTCTCCCGCTAATAAATTGAGAAAAATGCCACATCTCAATGTTTATTATTTTTACAAAACTAATACAAAATCAAAACATCACCTGGTATTCTGATCATGGCTTTTTGTTCTTTGTCCTTTTGGGTTCGTCTCATTCTGAGTTTCAGGACCCGTGGAAATACGCGCAGGGCTGACTGGATGCTGTGCCGAATCTGGACTAGGCGGCAAAATACTAGGTTCTGGTGTTGCGTTGGGATCACTTCTCGTCTGACCAGCCTCCCCATCTATTTTGTTGATACTTTCTTCAGCATGTTGGTCATTTTCCACTTTATTCAAGTTGCCAGCACCGGTCACAACAGCTTTCTCTGGAAGGGGAAATTGGAAATACTATTGCGACAACTTGAAGCATTTAGCCTCTAACTGGATTTGTAGTTAAAATGTTGTAAGGCTTTAGTACAATACAAAATATATTAAGTGTTTTTTCGACCAGTAGCACCAATATACCTAAAATGTGAAAATTGAAAAATATTTCCACCACTTGGGTGCAGACAGAGTACCAGAAAATAAGAGATAGCAAATGTGATTCAAGTGTTTGCAAGCAGATGCAAATAAAGCTTAATTTTAGTGCTGTCTAATAGACTGAGATTGAAGTGGAGTTTTAACAAGACTAGTTAAAGCAAATGTTACGAATTGTTCTGATAATCATTTTGGTTAGGTGGATCAAACAATCAAACTGTGTAAGTTTCAGAAAATTAATGATTTTATTTCAGCAGTATTAGGGTTAATAAAAGCAATAACCTTCTTTGCTCGCTGTAAAGAATATGAAGGATATGATAAATTACATTTTCATCATATGTGGTAAAACTCAATATGTTTCTAAAATTAAGCAGCATTTTATTCTATTTTAACCGTGGGACTTTCTAAACTACTGCAACGATTATTATTGGTACAAATTTCACAAATATAACGAGGTTTTGTTGGTTTCTAACACTGGGAATTCATGAAAATTCGCAAAATGGTCCTTACGACTCTCTGTAAGCTCTTGATTGGAGATGGTTAACCTTCCAATTGTCTCTAGTATCGTGTTCAGTTGGTTTTGTGTCAATGTCACGGTGCCAGCATTGAGAGCATTGGGATCTGAAGTCGGTGCCCCCCTTTTGGTCGCAGCCGCAGTCCTACTTGGTTTGCTGCCTCCATTCTGGTAAAAATAATCAATTCACAGCGTACAGTAACTGTGGTGGCCGATTGTTTGCTTACGAACGATTTACATAGCATAGAATTCCACAAATAATTGTTCGTTGGCTGATCGTATTTCACTGAAACAAGGGAATCTCACCGCGTCCTTCGATACCGCTGCACCTTTGGGTCCTGGTGGTTTAGCCGCAGTTGTCCTGTTGCCTGCACCTGGTGTTGGCCTGTTACTTCCAGGAGGCGGATTGTGAGCCGGGGACGTCTCCTCCAAGGACTTCTGCTTGACTTGACGCAAGGGATGTTTATTGGACTTGTCCTTGTAGGAAAACTGCAACAGATGTTTCGCATTAAAAAATCCCATGATATGAGGTGTTTCAGTGATTTGAAAAATGTCATAAACAAAGGGCGGTATTTGATAAAGCTAAAATAATTACTATATAACAGTATGAACCCAAAAATTGATACATTAAATTGATGCACAAAATTTAAGGGCTTATTAACTAAGCCACCAATTCTAGAAACGCCTTTCAAAAATACCGATCTGTCTGACAGATCCTTCTCTGTAGTAGTTTTCATATCACACTTATACAGGATTTCATTTGTACATACCTTCTTTTTCTTGTCTCTACTTAAGGCTTGTTGTTCCCAGAATATGGCAGGTTTCCCATTTTGAGTTCCTGCCTGGAACCTTGTTGACGATCTGGAATGAAAAAGTTAAACAAGTTTTTAATCAAGGTCGATGAAGTCGGATGTGACTGACGCAATGGGCACTGTAAAAGTGCAACAAATGTACCCAGGGAGTAATACAAAAGGATGAGGAAGCACCATCATCGTGCCAGCGATTGACAAGTACAGCCACTGAATTGCTGACAGTACCTGTATTGATAACAGGGATACCTCGGGTTATCCATGTGAGACATGTTACACATGCTTGCTGTCGCACATTTATGTGATCTGCAAACCAATGTACTAACATCATGAATATCTATTATTTCTTGATAAGTTCTGCTGAGGTCAGAACGGAAAGACTCCATGGCTCTTTCTTTTGATGACAATTATCCAGCATCATAGATGACAAAAACATCAAACAATTGAGTTTTAATTATTCCATTCCATTCCATGTACTAACATCATGAATATCTATTATTTCTTGATAAGTTCTGCTGAAGTCAGAACGGAAAGGCTCCATGTCTCTTTCTTTTGATGACAATTATCCAACATCATATATGACAAAAACATCAAACAATTGAGTTTTAATTATTCCATTATAAAAACACCATCATACTTATGTGAGAATGGCTTAAAACCATTGAATGTCAATGTAAAAAAAATTGCAAACGTATTTAGCGTTTTGGTATATTTTTAGTCACATCCATATTGATCATTGATTTGTTTGCTGATTGGTATTGACGTGTGCTTTTATCGCTTATGGTTTCCAAGGAAACAGAATTGGAAAAGATAGTTAAAAGGAGGTTGCGTGACTCTCAGCAAATGGTGCATTTTTAATTTCGTGTATTTGCAAACACAAGAGTACGTCGTTGAGCGGAAAAGTGCTACTTCGTTTAAATCAGACAAATCCACTGCCTTTGCTGCAGAAATGGCACTTACAAACTGTGATATCTGTTTTTAAGATGAGGCAGATAAAAAGTACACAAGTTCAAGTACATCAGGTGTGTGTACGGTTAAACACTGAACTAAGAGCATGAAAACTGTTGGGATATTTTATTGTCCGACTGGGTAAGTTCCCCTTTCGTGTGTTGAAAACCAGCTGCAACAAAACTAAAGGGATCTCATCAGGCTCCAAAATGGATAGGGAAGCCATTCGTCTCGGTCCCAGTGACTGGTGCACTGTCACATCCAAGTCACATGTGTTATTTGGCGAAAGTTTAAATGTTAAAACATAGCCCTGGGTTTTTTGGGGTTTTTTTTTTTGAACATATGTTTATGTGTCTCGTGGGGAGTGGGCTCAAAACCAAAGTAGGTGTAAATCACTTGAAACACATTTCCATATCGACATTTTTGAAATCTGATTATTTTTTTTTTTAATTATGGTACTTGTTGATAACGGTACCGTCCAGTTAAAATGTTAATGATGGTATTGTTGACGGTGACCGTCACAGTGATGGTTATGTAACACCCATTGTTTATTGTTTGTAAATTATGCAAATGATTGTTGAGCTGACCAATCAGTCTCTGTAAAATCTATGTAATGAGTCTCCACTTTGACAAAAGAAACCCTTGATTGGTAGAACTAAAATCAAGTTTGCTCATTGTAATGTTAACAAACAATGAGTGTTACATAATTATCACCATGACGGTCACCGTCAACAAGTACCATCATCAATAGTTGAAATGTATCAATACATGTATTTTCTTGCAATAACGTGTTAATTTTCACTCGGAAAAGTTAAATTTTGGGTACGAATGGTTACGTTGGTATACATCATTAAATTATTCACTATACAGACTGTAGATCTAGTTACTGGTCATCATGCCCGTTAACGAATTTAAAAAGACGTACACATCTTCATACTGCGCTTCCACTCTGGGAAAATTGAGTTCCAGATGCCAGTGGATGGTACCGCTCTTCTTTTCATGGTACGACCGGTTCTTCTGGCTCCTAGTGAAATACTTCGGCATCAGCTGTAGCTTGACATCCTTGTGCCGCGCAATTTGTGGTAATGGATTTTTCTGCACAACAATAAAGCCTTACATTGTTTACAAGGAAACATTTGCTGTCAATAACGGGGGTGTTTTGTCAAGAATAATTTAACTTAATGCTAGAGCGAGATCATTGGGGTCAAACTCTTTGTACGCGACACTGAGTTCGGCCACTTGTTTTATAAAAGCGCTGGTGTAGCATCGTCACAACTTACCATGCAATTGTTCATTCTATTTTGATGCTTAATCGGATCATTCTGTACACTGTCGGTTTTCCGATGTGCCTCTTCTAAAAATCGGTAATCTGCAAAAATAAGATTGTTAGAAAAAGTGAATTGTGCACAAGAAATTAAATCCAAAACATACTAGGCTTATGCGTGTGTCCTGTGAGATAAGAGTTACCAATAAAAATGTGCAAACGGCAAGACATTTTTTTGGCCCGTGCTTGTACTTACCGCTGAGCAGATTGAGGTCGCCGAAGTCCCTGAGAGGCACAAAAGCGGTTCTGTCCCTCCTGCCGGTGCATTCCGTCTCTTCTTTATGTTTCTTCACACAGGGGACCGAACAAGTTTGTACGAGACATCCTGGACACTTGTATCGCGCAAGAGATTCTGTACAAACCTCACACCTATGAATAAAAGAACCTGTTAGAGAAGTTCATAAATAGTGATAGTACTTGCAAACGGAAATCTAGGCTAAGTGGAATAACAGCGCGATTCACAGAGCCAAGGGATGGGTTCGCGGCCGTACTGGTATTATCCCTAAAAATTCCTGAAGCCCTGAATGGGAACGCACCCCTGAACACCGTACTGGTTCGCAGCTTCACGGCTTTGTGAATCGCGCTGTAAGTTGTTACCATTGTAGTTGGAGAGGGTGAGGTGAAAGTAGGAAGCCACCGAGTAAACCAATAGGATAATTTGGGCAACACTCTAATATCTATGTCTGCCAAAAAGTACGAACAATAGCTAATGTTCTACATTAGTCATGTTGCTAAAACTTCATTTTATCGCTCGTGCAACCGAACAAAACTTCTGGATTTTTCATTTTAGTGCCGTAGTCATCAAATTAAAACTTCAGAAAAATATTCCGCATATAAAGTTTTTTCAAACTTACTTGCTTGTCATTTTGTACAAAGTGATATTTCCTCTTAATTTAGTATTTTTCTCAGACAGTGTAACACATGTGAGATAGCAGACATTTAATTCAACACAAACTGATGACGTCACAACTGAATAGTACACAATTTATTGATGCAGCTGCTGCAGCTGAGCATTTTGACATTTTGCAGTGGGAAGGAAATTGTAGTACCTCTCAAAAGGGATTTCTGCCTAAAAATCCAGAAATTTGGTAAATGTGTTAGCGGTTAACCTGGTAAAGTGAAGCCAATTGTATGAACATAAAAATGCTAATCTGAACCCAGAGGAGTTGCTTCTAAATTTCTTTGCAGCAGCGAAGGCGTTGCAAGATGACATAATCTGGAATATCATGCTTTTTCATTACATGGCAAATTTCCAGGATCTCAACTGTCATTTTTTTTGGAGCAAAGACAAGATCTGAATTTCTCAGTTGTGACTGTTGCGCGATGAAATGGTTGGCTTTTTGCACAGAAGGTGTCCGAGGCTTTGGTAGTCTTTATTGACTTTGAAGATTTCGACTTTGATCTTTTTGCACCGCTGAAAGTCAACAAGTGACAAAGTAGCTAGATGAATTTCATGTTATCTTGATACGGTGTTTCTGTTGATTTGTCGCTTCCCTGGAACATTGACCAAGTTTCATAATTCTAAGGATTTTTAAGGACTGGATTTCAACGCATGCAATGATGAATAGATTAAAAGAATTAACAACAACAACAACAACAACGATGACATTTTTGCTGCTCGTTATCTGTTTGATGCTGAGTATATCTGAGGGAAACCAGCAAAACCTAAACGGAGAGAGAGGCAAGGGCAACAGGTAAATGTCAAGTTTTATTTTCCCCGGGTTCATTCACACCGAGTGAAAGCTATGTCGCAATCACATGAGAACATGTATTACAAATTCACATGAAAAAACCACAGAACAAAATGTCACTGGATGCGATCTTAGTCGCTCAGTGTGAACAAACCATTGGTGTCCATTTACACTGAAGCGATTGCGCAAGCGAATTTTTTTACTTGATGCTAGCCGTCAGTGTGAATACCACACTGAATTTGCTAACAAGGCAATGCCGCGTTTACAATCGCAGTCGTTTAGTGTGAATGATGCCTCAGGATTATTAGTACACCATTCATTCAAATATAGTTGGTGAAGATATCCATAACATCTACAGGGTTGCCACGTGTCAGGGAAATGTCAGGAAAAAACAAAATTTTCTCCAGGTCAGGGAAAAGTCAGGGAATTTTGAAAAAATGTCAGGGAATTTTGGCCATTTGACC
>JBCAUG010133440.1:0-20913 GCA_038406175.1 Haplosyllis leylae | reverse complement strand
AAATAATTTTAAAAAAATATATTATATAATTATAATAATTCTATAAAAATAATTAATAATATATATAATTATTATAATAATATCTAAATAATAATATAATATAATAATATAATATAAATAAATAATATATAATAATATAATATAAATAAATAATATATAATAATTATATAAAAATTATATATAAAATTTTAAAAATTTTGGAGGGGACCTGGGTACCCACCCCCCATCAGGACTGGGTACTCCCCCTGGCCAGGACTGGGTTCCCCCCGGCTAGGACTGGGTTCCCCCCGGCCAGGACTGGGTACCCCCCACCTGTGGACTGACAAACACCTGTGAAACTATTACCTCCTCTCGTACTACGTACGCGGTCGGTAAAAATATTGTGAAACAAATTACAGTCCCAGCAGAATAGAAGAGTTTGACAGGGTTTATTTCCAGAAATACCATTTCAAAATTATTCTCAACAATTTGAAGGCAGGCATGGACCTTCTCTATGTGATCACTTTCAATTGTAACATCACTGTACTGGATCATTAATTATCAGTAAAGTGGCCTTGGAATCATTGTCGAAATTTAAGCTTAAAATTATTTCATGCAATACACAATCCCGAGCGTAAAAGTGACAAATACTTGCTCAAACGTGTACTTGCGTTTACCCAAGAGTCTTAAGAAATAAAACACAATATTCTTTACAAGAAATTTGTGAAAAACTGGGTTTAAGGGTAAGTCAGGTAAAATTACACACTTTCATTTCCACTAGACGACAACGATGCACTTTTATCTATATTTTTTGTCGTCAGGAATGAAAAAATGAAATGGGTTGCCTGGTCACCAATGAGACCATTCATACTTGATGACAACAAAAAATAATGTCATTGTCGTCTTGTGGAAAAGAGCCCTAAACGTACACGGTTACCGCCCGTGATCCTCAGTTCAAAACTTCACGGGGTTTAAAAAGCAAAAGAAAAAAAAAACACCCTAAAAATGGAATGGTAATGCTTCACCCCCCCCCCCCCTCCAATGAACAGATAAATCAAGGGAAAACTTTACTTTCCCTCGTACTACCTACGTAGTCAGTGAACATTGTAAAAAAGAAAGTTTGTAGTATGAAAAGACAATGGGCTTGTCCCATACAACAGAGTCTTTTCCAAATTGAAGCAAGTTGAGAGATATGTCAGGTATGTCACCATTGTGATTGAGTGTTTTTTTTGCGAAAACCTCAACTGTATCATATGTATTAGTTCTCCCGTGCGTTAGCAGTGCTTGCTGTAGCAATCAAGGGAATTCTATCGATTGGTCTATCTATTGATAGGGATTGGTGATGTCGGGTGGCATTGTGTGAACACTGTCATGGAGTCCTATACCCATTGGTTGCACTAGGAGGAATCGCCATCACAATCGTACAGTGTGAACAGACCTTCAGTCTGTTTGTACAGAGAAGAAGTATAATTTTAGGAATTGTTTTTCTTAAAATGGGACATTTCAATTGTCCTACATAGCATAGTAGTCGGATTGCTGAATGCTTCATTGTCATTATTTAAGGGGCATATAACTCCTTTCGGATCCAAAGTCCTGCCCCATTAGAAAAAAAAAATTTCTTTCACGCCGAAGTGAATAAAAAATCACAAGTCTGCCAGCATTTGAATGAATTTCCCAGAAAATTGCGCGAGCAAGCCACTTCCTTGAAAACGACATTAACGGACTGCTGCGATTCATTCCGGATTTAGAAAATACTTAAAATTATTTTAAGTATAAAGTTTCACATAATTTATTATGATGAAATAAAACAAATATAATCCTTAACAACTGAAATCCTTAACAAAATCGAAAACAAATGAGTAATGTCTTCAGTCTCCATGGCAACAGGACTAGTAAATGTTCTTACTGAAAAAACAAAAACAAGAAACACATTCTAAAATAATAATTTCTTTTGAACTCCGATGATCAGTGACTGATTCACTTCTCGATTAGATATCGTCCAAAACATTGCACGGAAATCAGATCCCCCAACCATCGAGCATGCGCACAAGGTGATGTAGAAATGTTGGTGAGAAGTGATCGCGTTGGAAAGTTCAACTGACAGTATGTGTCACACCGAGAGGGGGCAAAGGAAACAATTGAAAATTTTTGGCCAAGTATTCCGAGAAAATCAAGGTCACTAAATGTCAAATTGTGTTCGAGTAACACCTACCTACTACTACTACTGCCATGGCTGCTTTAGTTATAACCTTCAGCAGTCGTAGTGCTTTCAGTCACAGAGCTATCAGTCGTAGCGCCACCAGCCTGCCGCTTCTCCAGGAAGTCAGCGAGAACGCGGTTGAGCAATCTTCGACCTTTTGGGCAATGCTTTAACCAATCCAACTGAAAGAACAATATCAATATGAAAACAGAATAATGATCAGCATTGTACAAATTTCAGATCTTTCAAAAGGTAACGGGGGGAGGAAGAGGGGAAAGGGTCCAAAGTCGGACAAATTTCATGTTTCTTATCTCTCCACCTTCACGAGATAAGACGAGATAACACGATATTTTCCAGAATTTGGAAGTCATTACCTGGACGACAACTTTTATGTTGATATAGATGGATTCTATTTACAACAACAATAGTGTTTCAGTTTCTCTTCGTAAACAGTAAGAATAATAGCCAGGCAATCCATTTCTAATACTACAACACTAAAAGTCCAGAATCGGAAAAAAAACCCGTTGTTACCATGGCGACGAAAACATTTACCTCATTGTGTTCAGAATGGAATTTGAGAAGTATCAGGGACCTAATAGTTCCTGTAAACATTTTGTTAGAAATGGTGGATGGATCAAGTGCAATACCAACTAATAAACAGTTGCCTAAACGAGAAGCCATACCAAAAACTCCGACTGATTCCCTTTGTAGTTTCCAAGGTCATTCCCACACGTTTTTGGAGTTTTGAATTTACCAAGTGTAAAAACGCAATGAGATTCAATTTCATTGAGAAGCGAACAGCAACAAAAAAACTTTAAAACAATTCATCAATCAGCTAAACTTAAGTGTCAATATTACTGGCGGGGGGGGAGGGGGGTCTCGTATATAGCTTCTGTTGTACAAACCAATCAACATTGAACGTTCAGAATATTATTCGACAACTCAAAAATCACCCTGTAGGCAGATCTGTTAATTCTGACTGGTTCGTAAGTAGTGATAAAATGATCTTTTTAGTTCAATCAGAATTTTGTGTCTGAGATTTTTTCTCACAAACAACCCTTACGATTAGTCAGCATCGATCAATGATCATCGCATGTGATAAAAATCAGGCAGTGAAAGTTTCACCAGGTGGCTCGTTGGTGCGAAAGGGTGCAAAGGGTGTGAGGGCTGTGAAGGGGTGCAAATGGTTCGAAGGGTTGTGAAGGGTGCGAAAGCAATAATAAACTAGGTTTTTGGGTCCCCACCACACTAGGTGATAAAAAGTCTGATTACAACATATAGTGGTTAGATGTCCCCACCACCTGCAAATATAACCATCATCCCATGTATAGTCACTGAGCTGCAAAAGGCCTTTGTAGGTCACTATGGGTCCAAAATTTCAGGGCAAAAACCGTCAATCAACCACTAAGATGACTCTAACAAGCCACCAATTAATCAATGAGCTAATGTTTTTGTATTAACTTCAGCTGTTCGAGTAGAAAAAACTATTACATTGGTAAAGTTTCATTTTAGGCATTTTTGTCTTTCGAATGGAATTTAATAAGACCAGGTGGTCCTGCCCATGGAATAGTGACCAAAAATGTACACAAAACTCTGCCAAGGGGTGGTAGGGGGTAGGAGGGTGGAGGTCTGAGGTTGTGGGGGTTTAGGGTGGTGGGGTCCAGGGGTGGTGGGGTCAATGGGGTGGTAGGGGTCTAGGGTTGGTGGGGGTCAAAGGGTGGTGGGGGTCTAGGAGTGGTGGAGGTTTAGGGTTAGTGGGGTCAATAGGGTGGGGGTCTAGGAGTGGTAGGGTGGGGTCAATGGATGGAGGTCTAGAGGTGGCAGGAGTCAAGGGTGGGCATCTAGGGGTATGGGAGTCAAATGGATAGGGGTCTAGCATCACAGGGGTGGGTTGGATGACAAGGGTAGTGGGATTCTAGGGGTGGTGGATGTCAAGGGGATTGGGGTCTAGGGGCAGATGTCTAATTTCTTTGTCAATTTTCAATGAACATAACCTAGATATAGACAGGTTAGATTAACATAAGATCTAAACAGTCTGGATAAATACACAGACTAGATCTTTCTGGGCTAGACTAGTCTGGGTAGATCCAGCCTGTGAGATCTGGTCTGTGTAGATCTAATCTGTATAGATCTGTTCTCTGAACATCTAATCCATGTTTATGTAGCCTGGGTGGTCCATGTAGATTTAGTCTGTGTAGATCTAACCTGTCTAGATTTAGTTTGTGTAGATCTATGCCACATCATTTAAGGGTAGATCTACACAAACTAGATCTATCACACACAAGACTAGATCTATGCAGACTAAATCTTGACAGATCTTTTACAGACTAGATCCGCACAGACTAATCTGGATCTACACAGATGAGATCTACAGGCACTAAATCTACATTTTCTAGATCTACATCAACCCAATCTAAATACTAGATCTACATATCCTAGATCTAGCCTGTGAAGATCTGTCTATTTAGATCTGGCCTGTATGATGGATCTATTCTCATAAGCATTGACAACAATTTTGAGGGCATTTTTTTGCCATTTTCTTATGACATAATTTGATTTCCTCCTTGGATTGGACCATAGGAACCAGTGCTTACTTATTGAAGTAAACCACATTGCTCATGGTCAAACAAGTGCAGCAATTGGATTCCGGGTGTGAAACTTTCAACTTTTGCACAAGATTTTTCTCCAACAAATGCAGACAATTCAGGGGAGATTAGCTTTCCATAGAAAACAAAATAGTCTGGATTGAATGATTCCAAAAAGTCAAATATATGTCAAAGATTATGATATTTGTTTTGTAAGTAGTATATCATCTTCATTGAATTTCAATGACTGAAAACAATATTTTTGTACTTGCTGTGACATAGAACAGTGCAGGTACACAAATCTGTGTGTGATGAGGAATCTCCTATGTTGAGGGTCAGAAAACAGCACAAAGTCAAAAATGTTGCAGAAAAATGTGATAACTGTGAAAGAATAACTTATGATTTTACATGCTAAATCTTAGAGCAAATATGAGCAATTTCAGGCAAAAAACAACATATTTGAAGTAACTTGAATTAACACAAACCACATTATACAGCTGGAAAAAAGTAGTTCTGACTGGCCCTGACAAGCTGAAATTCAAATAAAAGTGAGGACTTATGAGGTTGTCTGAGGTCCACTAAATATGAGGCTAAGCTCAATCTGTTCAGCTTACCCAAGCCTCACAGAGGCAATTGTTTTCAAATAATTTCATAAATTAAGGTTAGTGTGAGGTTTGCCTTCCTGCTAAGTATCAAGTGACCTTGGCCTTGGCTATATGTCACAATGGAGCTCTTCAGTAAATTGAGGAAGAAATGTAATACAAAGCAGATGATAATTCTTTGTGCCTTTACCTTTCACATCCCTGAACACAGTAAAAAAGTCTTCTGATGAAGAAATCAATAGAGAATCAGAGCAGGAACCTGCAAGTGTGGATGAAGTGATTGAAGGAAGATTTGAAGTAAATGCTAAAGGGCAGTATATCAAGCAAAAAGATAAACAGCCCCCCTCCTACTCTAAGAAAGAAATGATGGTAGTTTGGTCTTGGTTTGAGAATAGATATAAAACTCTGTATGGAACTGGCAAAGGGTCTAAAATTGGGTATGAGCATGATGAAGTGTGAAAGCACTTTGCAAAAGAAGTAGATGCAGCAGAAGAAGGCCAGAACCAGTGGACTGTGAAACAAGTCTGGAAAAGGCTCAACAATATGAAGTATTGGGGTAAGATATTGGTTGTAATGAACAGAGATGTAGGTCTGTGTGTACTGTGAAGGCAATTTTTAACGGTTTTGTGTGGTGCCAAATTTCACATTATCATGGTCAGAATTTGTGTTGTTACATGTGAAAATGCAAATTTTGACTGCTGCACAATTTCTAGGAGTCGTGGGGGGTACCATTAACCTGTGACTGTATGTAAGTATTGCAAGATCTGAGCATTCCTCTCCTTCAGAGAGACAATTTCCTCCACTGATGCAACAATAATATGCATGTTTGGCACTGGCAAACTAAGCTGGAATGCTATGTTCTCTTCCTCAAAGGTAATTTATATCAGGTTACGTATGGTCTCTGGTCGGGAAATTTCAGTAAGAGGGGTAGGGACCAGATCCACAGTGCCATACAAGAGTCAATTACCATGGCGGTGGCAAAAAAAAAATTGGAATTTTTTAAATTTTAACTAATTCTAAGGATGTCAGGGAGTCAGGAAAAATTGATTTTGGTCATAACTTTGTGAAAACTTGACAGATTTTCACCAAAAAGAATACTGGTAATGCACTTTACCAAGATGCATCAGAACGTGGCATGAAGTGATTGCTGGCCAAAAAAATGACAATTTTTTGGATGGTTCATATTTTAGGGGTGGCAACTGAAAAATGAAGTTTGTCCAAATCATTTGGTTCATCTAGGATTGGTGTCTACTTGATACCAGTATAAATCCCTGAGAAAAGCAGACTCATCAGTATTGGTGTTTCATGTCATTTTAAGAGTTGAAATAGCCAAAATGGCATTTTTTGACATTTCTAATTTTAACAAAAAAATTGGCTTGTTTAGCATCTGATTTTGTTTCATAAAATGGTGCATTAGGATGCACTTGAACTGTTTTCCTTTGAAAATTAAAGCATGTCCCAAAGATTACCTCTGCCAAGTTTGGTGAACTTTGAACTATTACAAGTACATCAAAATTGAAATCATGTTTTGGCAAAATTTCTCAAAAATCATTATTTTTTCAGTTTCCTTTTGTGTGGCCATTTAAAATCCTTCATACCTCATTGTGTGATATTTCTTCTACACTTGTGTATCCAAACATAAAAGGTAAATTTCAGTTTATATTTAATTGCTTAAAAAGTCACTTGCACTGCAACAATTTGGAAACATGGCCTGATCAGTCTATTTGTGATATTATTGTACTATTCAGGTTTTTGCGATCATTGCATCTCTCAAGGTCACCAGCTGTTGATACTCTCAGATTTCTAGTGAACATCAGTGAGTATCTTACACCAGGCATGTGTGCCACTGTCTCAAGATACTGTTAAAATCTTCAGAAATTCTTCTTCTCTCTCGATTTCTGCATGTCCCACATGAGGGCTTGGATTGATTTGTTGGGTATTGACCTGGAGCATATTGAATTTACTGAGGCTGTCAACTCCGGTTTGGAGACATATTATGAGATTCAAGCTTGCTATGTATGCCAGGGTGAAAATTATGAATTTCTAGACTCAGACTAAATTGTCAAAAAATACCCAAGAGTAGTTCAAAGATGAAGCATTTATTAGAAAAGAAAGATAGATAGTACAAGAGAAGTTTGTTACATGTATTTTATTTTACATTAATATATTAAAGGCATTTGTTACTGTTACATACATTTCAAGTTACATTCATATTTGATAAATATTGGATACTTAAGATAATATAAACCTACAACAATAGAATTATTGTTATATAGCAATGTAAATGTCTCTTCATGTTCTTTTTAGAAAAGAAAGCAAATACATTTTTTCACTTGTTATTCCACAAATAGTTGTTGACGATTTCTCTATGTGCTTCACCAGACACTGTTGGTTTTAACTCTTCATCTGACTTATCTTTGCCAGTTACAACATATATATGTGTCCAGGTCATACCCTTTGTTATCCCCAGTAAGAAGACCCTAATTCCAAAGAAAACAGTATGCTTTTATGACATCTACGACAATGTCTGGCTGGTTGTGTGGCTTGACACTGAGACAGGGAAATTTCTTTTTAATCATTCCAATTACACATTACCTTCACCCTTGTTTTAGACAAGCATTCATTGAAGTTTATACCTTACTTGGTCAGTGGGTTACTGTGTGGAAATGGAGTAAGTAGATTTTATTGAAGATGATATCCCTGGTCACCAATTAAGTAACACTCTCCTAATAAATTATTGTCAAGAATGTCCTGTAAAAATGATTTCTTCAACACTCTGCTGTTGTGAGATGCCATTTGGCAGAAAGGTATGAGATTGCGCCTCTGTGGTTGACTACTATCATTACAGCAATGCTGTGGAATCTGTGGTAATTGATGTACTGTTCATCATTTTCTGGATCCGCCACTATGGGAATCCTTGACCACGTGATTATTAATGACGTCATCGGGTACCCGAAAACATAAGGAAGTTAAGAAAGGGAAAATCTGTAATTATTATTAACAAACGTGCAATAAGTGGAGCATATGTGATTTAGTGTAATATAAAATGTGGTGAAGATAATATTTGTACCTTTTTTGAATGAACGACCTGGCTCATAACCAGAAAGTAGATGTCAGTGGGCGATATTGTGATTCCCATCTCAGAAGGTCTTTCATTTGACGATTAGATCTCATAAAGGAGAATTAATCGGTTAGGCCATCTGTGCTGTTTTAATTTTTATGAGTGATTCTGACAGTGAGGTAAATGAGAGAACAAAGCTGATTATGTCTACCCATGTCGAAATACAAGAAAATGTTGAACGGGATTCAAGAAATGATCCCTCCAGGAACACAGAACAGAGTCCAACATGGCCAAACAGCAATCTGGGCACAGCATTTTCTAATCCAAGGGATCAGGAGCAAGTGAGTAATTTAAAGTGAAGAAGAATGTGTGTGCTATTCATTCAGTTTGTCTTCAGTATCAGCAATTCAGACATTTCACCCTGTACGCAATTTGCTGAAGGAATGAAAAAATTAAATATGATACGATATATTACAGAAATGATTTGTATGATCGTATAAAAAATGCATTTTACCACACTTAAGTATTCTCAGAATGCCACATTTAGTTTCTAATCCATCAGATGTGTCAGTTGTTTTTCAACCTCGCTGTTCACATATGATGCGTAAAAATTAGTCAATTTAACAATACTGGCCATCTATTTGCAGTGTTGAATAACTGTATGCGACTAAATTATGACAAATCTCGGGCATTGTAAGAATTAGCATTTAAGTTATGTAGTAAGTGTTATTTGCTTTTCTATGGAAGTGGCACTTTAATTACTTTGTAACTACACCCTCTTTGGTTGCATGCCGTTACCACTACAGGAAGAAAAAACAGATCTTCTATCTGATACCGACTTCCCAGAGCACACAAGAAGAGCTCTCAAAGGACTTCAAAACTGCTACGAATTGAATTCTGTAGTCAACCACAACAATGTTTTTGAAATGGTAACCGTATCTTATGGAATTTAAATTAAAATTAACAGTAATTAGTGTACATTGTAACAGTGTTTGTAAGAATTTTTATTATGCAGTTATCCTGGAAACCTCTGCATGCTTGTGCATCAATTTTTTTCAAAAAATGTACAACACAAATTGAATGTTTAACACAAGTTGAATTTTTGGTCAATAATTTTGGTTCACATTCATATTCCTTATTATGTTCACTTAGTTGTCACCAATATTGGTATAGTTCGACATCTCAACGTCTGTAGATGTGTGATCCCGTTTTGTTGCTTTCATTTTACTTTTTGTTGCGTTGAAGATTCATTTCTTCTTAGTTCTGTTGGTGAAACAATACGTTTCAAGAAAGGAATAATCAAAGAGAACCTTAGAAGAATAACGAAAGAAAAATACCTTCTTATAATTCATGTGGCATTTTGAGAATCCTTTTCAGCGTTATAATTCATTTAAATGGCTCACATCAGGGCAGTATTTTTCTTAGGAAACTCCAAAGCAATAATGACATGGGACCTGAATTAAATGAAACCAATATGAAAGCTTTAAGTGTTTTGCCTAGCAGTGTTTTTATTTTTTTTAATTTGATAACTTGGATGTTCTTTGAGAGCAAAAGTCGTGTTCGTAAATTAAACGCACAGTGCAAGAACAATAGGACTTTTTCTATTTAAGATATTATTTCGTTGGGATCTAGATTAAACACAAACAAATGTACAATGTCAAGAATTTCATGTACCCACACAGTTACATAAAGCTTGGCATAATGGAAACCCTTTTCATTTCAGACAAACAGGAATCGCCGAACAGCGAACAGTCAGGCAGATAATTCACGTCCATCAAATCGTGGAAGCCAACAGCAAAATCGAAGTCAAAGCCGCGATGACGATGAAGAAGACGACGATGAAACTTTGTTATATGGAGCAAAGCATGTTATTATGTTGTTCGTTCCTGTCACTTTGTGTATGGCCGTAGTTGTAGCCACTATCTCATCAATCTCATTCTACACCAAAAGAGAAGGATATTTGTAAGTACACCATCAATTTAAAACTTATCAAATATGTCTTTCACCAAAAAACGATTCAGTCTTTGTGATATGTTTAGTATGAATAGCGCAGGTTAAATAGTCTGAGCAGTGAAGTACATCAACATTGCTTGCTTCTTTCAGTATCTACACACCATTCCATGAAGAGACTGAAGATGTCGGAACAAAAGCCTGGCAGTCAATAGCAAATGCCCTTATCCTTTTAGGGGCAATCGTTGTGATGACTATTGTACTTATCCTTTTGTACAAGTACAGGTGCTACAAGGTAGATTTAGATTTTTCGTTGTATCGAGACTAAGTGAACTTGTAGATGAGCCTCAATGAATAATCTATAATGATTTTCCATTATTTCTTTATTCTTCTAGGTTATACATGGCTGGTTGATTGTATCTTCCCTGATGTTGTTATTTTTATTTTCCTACATATATTTAGGGTAAGTAAGTTAGAGTTTGACACGATTGTGAATGCATTTTGAAGATAAAACTGGATACGCTCCCCAAGCTACAAATTCGCATCAGAAGAAGTCGTTGGCTCCGTTTCCACTGTAGGGAAGTATTACGAGCATACAATGTGCCAATGGACTACATAACGGTTGCCCTAATGATGTGGAATTTTGGTGTTGTGGGCATGGTATCAATACATTGGAAAGGTCCACTACGTTTGCAGCAAGCATACCTTATTGTGATCAGTGCACTTATGGCACTCATTTTCATCAAGTACCTTCCCGACTGGACCACATGGATGGTACTTGCCATAATATCTATTTGGGGTGAGTCAGTTTTTTTTCAGAAAGGTAGCCTGATGTAATAAATACTTAACATGACACTGGCTCCAGCTTACGAGCCCATGGTTTTGGTACAGAGAAATATTCTTGTCGTAGCCGAGTACTTGTTTCAACCGAATTCCTTGCAAGCGCCACCCAACGTAGTTACCTAAATGAGAGGCAAGGAACAATTTATAGATTAAGCTAGGTTATTGTGTTGCGTGAGGGAACTAGACATTTGTGTTAATCACAATTAAACGGTCTTTAATACATTTTCTTGCTTCCCAGTTTATGTATTATTGAAGAAATATTTCAGGACAAATAGTTGTTTTTCAGATCTGGTGGCAGTGTTGTGTCCAAAAGGCCCTCTTAGAATACTTGTTGAAACTGCTCAAGAAAGAAATGAACCAATATTTCCTGCACTAATATATTCATGTGAGTGGCTGAAGCTTATTTGTTACACAGTAATTGAGATAAATGAAGAATTGAACCCGAATATATTGTTATTATATTTAATAACAGCAGAATTAAAGTGGTAATTTCTTGTTTGACAGCAACTATGGTGTGGATGGTCGGAATGGCAGATAACGATGGTACTCAGGGTCAAAACAATAAGAAGAAGAAGAGAAAGAAACAATCAAATCCTGATGAGACAGGTAAAAATTTAAGTGCTCAGAAATAGTCTCGAAAAACCCTGATTGATGTACACATTAGTAATAAAAAAAAAAGAATCGAATTAAACTTGTCAAAAGTAAACCATTTTAAAACGTATGTCAGGGCTACAATCAATTAATGCCCCCTTTTCCTGTTCAAGCTCTTGAGTTTCTGCCCAAAGGTAAATTACCAAAATACACGAATATAGTTTTATTAGTAGTTAAGTTTAACGTTAGTCTGCAGTTGGACAGGTTACAGGGCTCTCACAGCTCCTGAAAAGAAAAGTTAGTACGGATAATCGGGAGCAAGTTTTCCATTGTCGTGAAGATACTGGGATTTTCGCATCTTTCCAAGCCAATTTAAAGATGTGAGCTTCTTTGGCATTAAGCGAAACCGTATAAAGGATTTTACAATGATAAGATTAATGCAAACATCACCAACCTAGTTTTTTACATGAAAGTAAAGTAAATGTTTGATTTCTTTGAAAAGTGCATTTCCAGCTTCAATGAATGATCCACATTTAGATGCAGATTTAGATTAGAATTTATGAAATAATTAAATTGCAAGCTTATCCCATATCATTTGTAAAAACTTTGATCTCATGTATACTTTTTTGAGGAAAATGAAAGTTAGTTTCTGCTTGATTATTGATAGCCTTTGAATTTACGAACATTTATGGTCCTAGCTTAAAAAACATGGGAAATTAAAATCATGAGTGAAAAATTAGTAGGGGCAATTCAACTTTTGTATTAAAATTAAATCGTGGGAAAAATTAATTGTTGGATTTCTTTCACTGGAAGTCATAAAATACTTTTCAACTTTTACCAAGAAATGTTGGCAAAATTTTCGGTAATCCGTATGGTTTATAGTTTAAGAAGGAACCCTGACTGCTTGGCCTTAGTTGATATTTCAGTATTTCCGACAATATGCGTAGAATCAACATTATCAAATAATGCCAACTGGAGCTGTAGCCTGTAGTTAAGTGAAAATGCCAAAACTTTATTCTTTTAAAGCAAATAAGTGGAGTAGATGAGGAAAAAAAGTTTGATGATTTTGTTGACCCGTCGCCAAAATGTCACACTGGTAAATGAAAACACAAAAAGTAGAATTAATATCACTATTTTAAATATCTTCAAATTCGTACAGAATTGTACTCCGGTAAGTAGAAATTCCCTGGTATTTTCGCCTTGGCTCACTAAGGAAATTCGTACAGTTCAAGCAAACTTTGTTGTGTTTAGTGGGTTGACTAAAATTTAGAAATGAAAACAATTTGGTTTGTAGATTTGTACTGTTCCGACTATTTAGTAAGCAACCTTTCACTGACAGGAATATGTAATGGTAACGTTACATTAATGAACCTTTTAGTGAGCTTGGGTGATACAGCTGTGAATTATTACTGGTGATGGTGACTGTGGTGACTTCAGTGTCTTTCAAAGTCGCCCTTAATGGATGCGGATTCTGAGAATTTATAAGGACCCTATAGTCATTGAATTTCAAATGATTAAAATTCGATGTACATTTATTGCGAATTTATTGATTACCCAATGTTATTTATGATTTTTCAAACTGATCCTCGAATAAAGAAACTGATGGTGTTTCAAATGCTTTGGATGAACTTTACAACATCAATTTTATTCCAAATTGTTACTTCAGGAGAAGACATCACCATTAGTTGCAGAAGGTGATCGTTACCAAATTCATTTTCAATTGCTTTCTTCACCGTGTACGTTGGTTACGTTCATCATTTCAATTACGCATTTCAGAATCAGTTGAACAGTTAGTAGGTAAGGGGCCGTTTCCGTTACATTGCCACCCGAGGGCTAAGGATTTGGTGTTTAGATGGCTTTCTATCGATATTTTATGGCGAATGACTTTGCTTCACCTTTGCTTCGTCGGTCTGTTTCCGTGTAGTGTAAAACACGGAAGTGCACTGTTGCAAATGTATGTAGTGAGTTTTGACACAACAGGAAGGCTATTACATTTTAGGCATGTAAGAGTATTTACACAAACCCACTTTTGACACAGATATTTGTTCTGCGACATAGCTTTACACTTGAGACTTTAGTCTTTTGTGTTGCTAAAATTATCATTAGTTTGTTTCTCACTTTTCGAAACTTATCAATAAAAACTACGTTTTGTTTGTTTGCGTTTTAGCTATGTTATGATATATTAATACTAATATTGAATGCTTCACAAAAAGTAAAGTCGCGTTGGCAATCGAATTTTTGTGAAAAGTCAATTCTGTATGTTGAAGTATAAATAAGCAAATATGTAAAGATAAATATGGGAAGACTTAGGAAATGAAGAACGCGATGATGTGCTGAAAGTTAAAATTAAAATTACAACGGTTCAAAGTAGAAACCCTACGAAGGGGAGACTTGGACAATTTTCGATAAGACGCATTCTTTCACACGGTGGATATTATGTAAGAAAGAAACCTGTTGTATTCAGACAACTAAATTAAAAAAAAAAACAGTTTTTCTCTTCATACATGTCCTTTGTACCAAATAATATTCACCGTAGTTCAATACAATAAAACAGCAAGTCCCTTGTCAGTTGCTCTGACCGACAATTCATATTCAGTGTTATTTACAGCCACACCTGAAGTTGCAGTAGTAGGAGGAACGGCCAATCCTGCAAGTAGAGGGGCGGAGGATGAAGAGGGAGGGTTTGGTGACGCCAATAACAGAGATCCGGAAGCGGAACAAAGACGAAAGAAAAGAAATGAAAAGGTATCATACTGAATAATTATGGGTTAAAAGACGTTTAAGTACATTAATGATGAATTTTTCTGAATATTAACATTTTTCTTGCTCACGCCGTTTTATTATTATTTGTACATCAAACTTTCACATATTTTGTTACTATTTACGCATCAGGTCTCCAATAACGCAAGAGAACGAGAACAAGGCCGCACAAGAAATGGTCCACGAACCAATTCATCAGCACCTCAAGCCAACAGTACACAAGAATCATCGCCAAGAACGCCTTCTGACGAAGAAGATGAAGAACGTAAGCTACTTTGAACTATTATTTTTCTCATAATTGTGTTTTCAAAGTTTTTTTAGTGAGACAAGTGTTGCCTGTGGCAAGAAGAGAGTTGGGAGGCCATCAGTGAGGATGAAATGTGATTTTGGTCACATGTCGTACATTGTGAAATATTTTTCCATAACTTTTAGGTGGTGTCAAGCTAGGCCTCGGTGATTTCATTTTCTACAGTGTCTTAGTTGGCAAGGCATCATCATACGGTGATTGGAATACCACTTTGGCTTGTTTTGTGGCAATTTTAATTGTAAGTAGCCAAATGTTTGTTGCAATGGTTAGGTTATCTATTGCTCATGTCGACAACAATTTAAATAAGCATACTTAAATAAAAGAATCTTTATATGCAGCATAAGCTTGCATTGATTGTCTTGAAAATATTGATTTTTTTTCTATTTTAAGGGGCTGTGTTTCATATAACCTTGAAAATATTGATTTTTTTTTCTATTTTAAGGGGCTGTGTTTCACGCTACTGCTACTAGCTATCTTCAGGAAGGCCTTGCCCGCGTTGCCGATCTCTATAACGTTCGGACTCGTTTTCTATTTTGCAACCAGTCAACTTGTTCAGCCGTTTATGGATCGTTTATCGTCAAATCAAGTGTACATATAGCACATGATAACCATTTACATGGACGCATTGTGTAAATATAATATGAGGCTTTATTCACGTAATTTTATATGTAAATTTAATACAATTACAAATAATTTTTTTGAAACTTGTTCAGCTTAAGCAAGCAATACAGTTAATAAATGTTATGCCATCTAGCGTATTCTCTATCTTCGCCCACTTGCACGAGACACCAATGGCTTCGTATGCTCGTATGGAGTTCTTTGTTCAATAAACGCCATCCAGTCACTTGGGAATGTGTGTTAGAGTTATGAAATAATACTACAATAAATACACAGCTTTCTATGTCCTTGTGAATTGACTGAAAGTACTTTGGGTCCCAATAGCATGTCTAGCCTGTTTCTCGCAGCGGTCATAAGAAGAAAACCAGTTATTATTTGTCGGGTACATATCACGTGTCACTTAGCTTCAGTTTCATGTGCAACTGATAATGTTCCATTCTTCCGAATCTGAAACCTCAATGTACTTGTAAAAGCGCTTCAATAAAATACTTGTCGGGAACCAGAGAAATTATGTTAGTTATTATGTTATTGCGGTTTATTTGCCAAGTTTGTACAAAGTATCTAATGCGTGAACGTGGAGAAAATGCTGAACAGCGAGAAATGGGTAATATTTCTTTTTGCTGTTTATGGATGTAAAGCTAAAAATATGTGTGTTCGATTACGTTAACAGTTTATGCATTTGTGAAAACGCCATTTAATCGGAAGTTTTTTGTATGATTGGCATTTATAATAAATATTCTTTTCATTACTAAAATATTAAGCGAGTATGAGAAACATACCATCTCAATAATTTGTTTTGTAAGTGGAATATTATTTTGCTTGGTTTATTCAGTGAGGGATAAATAGTAATCGTTTATCTCTCTTTTCCATGTACCGCAAGCTTTGCAGTTCAGGTGCTCCATGCGAACACATTCCCAGCAGCAGCACATGTAACTTCTAATTACAGGGGCGAATCCAGGATTCTCCGTGGGTAGGGGGCGCCGACCCTGCAGGGGTGAGGGCGCCAATATACCATTTTTACAAATATTCCAAAAACTGCATGAAATCTAGAATGTTTTGGTACGTCCCCCACTAGATCCGCCACTGAATTATACCTTGGGCTGCTCGGTAAACAAATCCCTTGCTCGAAAAAACGTCCATTTTGCCTGAGGACGTAATGAGTACATATGGAACGAAATAAAACCAGAAAGCAAAAGACTAACCCAAATGTTCAATCGTTATTTTTGAAAGGCTACGTAAAGAAAATATCAGGAAGTGAAAGTTTTACCGGGTGCCTCGTTGGTGCGAGGGGTGCGAAAAGCAATCTTTGCACCCTTCACACCACTTTGCACCTTCTCGCCTGCCTTTTCACCCTTTTGACCTTGCCAGGATGCAAAGGCTGGTGTGAAGGGTGCAAAGGCTGGTGAGATGGTGCAAAGCGTGTGAGGGCAATCTAAACTAGGTTTTTGGGGCCCCACCACCTGTGAGCACAAAAAGTTTGATTACTACATGTGGTTGGGTGTCCCCACCACCTGCAAATAGAACCATCATGCCATGGACATTCACAGAACAGCAAATGGCATTCGTAGGTCCCCGCCATGGGCACAAAATTGTGGGGCAAAAAGACAAAACCAACCACTAAGGTGACTCTAACGAGCCACCAATTAAAATACATTTTGAGTTTGATTGCAACCAGAAAAGGTGGTTGGAAGTATCGCTTACTTGCAACTTACCTAACCTCATTAATCAAGATATGTAATCTGGTGAAATAACTCATTCCTGGGAACTATTAATTTTCTGATTTTGAAATTTTTAATTTTCATAGATTACTTTACTAAATTATAACAAATACATTATCAATTTTCGCCCACCTTAATGATTTATTGGTCTGCTATTGGCTCGGACCAGCTGTTCCTGAATGCCAAAAGGTTATTTATCTGTGGGAGTGACAGAAACATTCTTTCTACATTTGTGGAAGACTTGCTGCAAAAGCACACACAAGGAACAAATTTAAATTCTTCAGTGCATTGATATCTGTAAGTACTGAACTTTGCTAAAAGTGCCACCACGAGAAGTAAGAAAATTGCGTCCTTTCAAAAACTGATATAGGCAAAGACAAAATATTAGGTTGTGAAAGTTTCGCCAGGTGGCTCGTTCGCTCCCTGGGGGGCGAAGCGTATTGTATAATAGATTTTAGGGTCCCCACCACCTGCAGCAACAAAAAGTTTGATTACAGTGTCCCCACCACCTGCAAATAGAACTGTCATCCCATGTACAGTCACAAAGTGACAAAAGGCCTTCGTAGGTCCCCACCACAGGCCAAAAATTTTGGGGCAAAAACCATCAATCAACCACTAAGGTGACTCTAACGAGCCACCAAAAAGGTTCACGACCAGTTGTAATTCATTGCGAGTCCTTTAAATCTGAAAAATATATTGGAACCTTGAAAAAACATCTTGCTCTTTAAGAGCTAAATACCATGACTATTTGTTTGCAGTACTTAACCCCAATAAGAATTTATTGACTGTCATAAGATATGGCATGATAGATCATGAGTTATGGAAAATTGTTCCTGGAGGTCAAACTTGTAAACTAGGATATTTTGTTATCGTATTTAATCAATCATTCAGATAATTCTTGTTTACTCGAATATGAAAAGCTCTGAAAGAGAAGACTTATACACTTATGGGTTTCAGAAACATTTATGTTGGTCTCTGTGGGCAAGATGCATGCTTTCGATTGCTGGTGATAAATATTCTTGTAATAATTTATGTGCATTCTTTTCTAACTGCTGTGTAAAAACGGATTTCCAAATTTCATAAAGTTAACACTTAGAAGAAAGACAGTGTCATGAGAAAAAGCCCATAAAATTTGAAGGTTTTGAGGCCAAATGCCGACAGCTAAAACTGTGCCACTAAATATGCATTAGGAAATGTTCAGCATCCTACTTCTAACCGTAATGGAGACATAAAAGTCTCTCTAATGGATTTTGGCAATCTTTATGACCATCTTTTCGAGAGTAAGTTTACTTTTATCGTCTTTTTGGTATAAAACACTTCCTTTCTGTTCTAATGTCAGATTTATTGCATGCTGACTAACACAGCAAACACACACAGTCCGCATTTGCGGTAGTTCCTTCCACAGTGCGTTCGACAATTTCGCAGAGATCAACTTCTGTACTTGGTAAGTTGTATGTACATGTTCACAATTTTGGATATTTCACATGGGACTAGTGACTAACAGATGGGATAGATCTATAACATTGTCGACAATATTTTGGAAAGCTGGAATTTGCACGGTGAATTTCAAATATGATAGGTGGTACATTTAATGCTTTAGTTAACAATGGATTATTGCAAAGATTTACGTTCTTTTTCTCATTTTGACCAAACTCTTCCGTTCAATTGGATCTTATGTGAAAAACGTATGTGGATAACAAATTCATTGTTTGTACTAAAGATTTACGACAGATGTCTTCAAGTAACAGACCTCCAAAAGGATATCAGGTTGAGTTACAACATTTTCTTATGAATAAGCGTATCAGGATTTACAATGTAAAGTTTTCACACTCGCGGGATTTATAGCCAAAAGATTTCACTCTTTTTTCAGAGAAATCAGGTTATTCTAAGAATGTATTATTTCAGGGCTCTTAACAAGAGAAATATATTATAAGGTTTGGAACATAAAATGACTTCACGGTAAATTCTTCCTTTAAAAACGCTTCTTGGTGACATTTTTAACGCGCTTAGATTTTGCCTCTTGGGACTTTTTTTAACATGTACGGATTTCGAGTTCATATTCAGAGCAAATAAATTGATAACAGGGCCCGGTTGAATAATAATCCCAGTATTATTTACTATATGAGCTATTCTATGGTATGTCAAGCACCATAAAACAATAAATCAACCAAGTGCAAGTCCCACTCAGACAAAGGTCATCGCAAAGTCAGTGATACGGTCGGTCTCCTGAAGATTTCTAACAGTACCGGTATGGAAATACGAATTTCCTGTTTGAGTCCACTATGTGGTATTCTTTGATATTTGAAGGCAATGTCGGATTTGGAAGAGTAGGGGAGCCCCGTCCGGCTTTTGTCTATTTTTTGCATGCGGTTTTTGGGGAAAATTAATCAAACAATAGGTTGGCATCACGTCTGAGAAATTTCTGGATCCGCCACTGAAAAGCATACTCAAACCAATGCTCCTTTCAATATATATATATGTCTGGTTTACCAAGCACTCCTTAGTTAATTCCGATTCACACCCTGCATAAAATTTGAGTGCGCGGGTTTTATCTTTTAATCTCGGTTTAGCAGAGAATAATTTACAAATTGGTGTATATATTTGAATGGAGACAAGCCAGTCTTTTTTTTTTTTGCGAAACTAACTGCAATTATCTATTTAATTAATTGTAGATTAGTAACCAACGAAGAAAAAAAGTCCTGTAAATTCAACAAAAACATACAGCAGCACAAAGCCTTTAAAATGAGCCGCAGAGCTAGTCTTTTCGCAAAAGAACATCCTGGACAACCACGTCCAAAAGGTGTAAGATTTCCAGATGAACTGGTATTTTTGGATAGCATAAAGGAAAATGATATTTCGCAAGCAAATCACATGCTGCGGAGGGCATCTGTTACAATCGACATTAATGGCATCAATGATTCAGGTAGGGCTAATTAAACGTAATAAATGTACTAAACTTTCCTTCTGTACAAACGTCATGCTCTTCAGAATATTACAAAAGCTTGAACTTTTCGCATTTTTTAAAATTAGGAATGACACCTTTACATCAAGCTGCCCTGGACGGCAATCTTGCGGCTGTTCGACTATTGGTGAGCAATGGAGCGGAGGTAAACAAGCAGGATGAAGACACGTGGACACCACTACATGCTGCTTGTGCCGAAGGACATTCAGAAGTTTGCAGGTTAGGGAAATTCTGACAAATATTAACCCTTTTCCCGCCGTATATAAATAATTGAATTATTGTGTAGCGCCAATAACAAATATATTTGTAAATTCAAAAATTCTCCCTCCACGCCCGAGACAAATATATTTAATGCTCCCTGTGCGCATGCGCTGTATCTTCAACCGCCATTTTTAAAATTTTCGTGCTTCACATTCACAATACCAACAAGTTTTCGACTATTATTGATATGTTATCAACGATTACTTAGTTATGTAAGTAAATTTTTACATCTATACATAATCATTGTCATTTCTTACGTGTGTTTTTCATCTATCGAGTAATTTCAAGTGACTTTTATCACAATTATATCTAGATCTAGATCTACATTTTGTTTCAAATTTCAATACATTTTCGGTAAGTATTTTACCTATTTCCGATTGATTTGTTAACTAAATTCTGTATCAATTTATAAATAATTCTCAAATTAATTATTCAGAATGGATCCTGGACACGAAAGGCTTAGGGATGAACTTTTG